>JAUYWH010000016.1:13328620-13345346 GCA_034779795.1 Ctenopoma multispine | reverse complement strand
TTTAAACTCATATTTAAATTGAAAAACCTTAGTTTTGTTACTATGTTTTTCAGGATTCAGCAGCAGTGCAGTAACTTGCAGTTTCAAAGTTTTGCTTTTCATTTACAATTTTGTTTTTCAGTTACAGTTTTGTTTTTGAAATTGACAAACCTAATGGCCCCGTAATAGCACCATATTTTGACAACTAATGGCACAACGTCTACCACAGTGCAAGCTCAGCTTTTGTTTGTGTGCATCTGTTTATGACAGATCCCACAGAATGTTCCTGTATGAACTGTGGCTCAGTGATTAATGGATTCTACACATGCTGTGCAGTTCTTATATATATATATATATATATATGAATATTAAGTAGTCACTCCTGGTGAATCTAGCACTGTGCAATGAAGACTGATATCTCTGATAAGACAATCTGAAAGAATCTACTAATGGTGAGTCATACACTGAGCCCTTTACTCAAGGTTAGAATAGGGATGTGTAGTGTGCCATAGATCACTGCTGTGGACTTGTGTCAGGCTCATTACAAGAACACATTACAGTTGGAAAGAGTCCAAGCTTTGCATTTACTGTAGCCTCACACTCAAATTTAATCAAATCTAATTTTAAATTAACAGTAAAGCTGACTAATGCCTGGATTTTAATAGAAACCACAGTCATAGTAGAAAACATCATTATAATTAATATGGGATACTTCCTCATTTATTAGTGAATTATATTTTGTTAAACTTTGTAAATGATTACAACATTAAATCATTTCTACTGTTGTGTGTATGTGTGTGTGATTGCAATTCATCCATCTCAGCACCTAGAAAGAGATATAGAGTATCTCTGCAAGTTAAAGTCTTATCCATCACTAGTACCATCAGGGGGTCATTGCATCGGTCCCATATTCATTCTGCAGCTTGTCCAGCCATGCAGCATACAGATTTATCTTCAGCAACAAAAGCAATGCTTCAACAGATGGTGTGGCCCCCGCAGAGTCTTCATCTCAGCATTGTGGAGTAGTGAGATTACAGACTAGATCCACATAATAACTGTAGCAAGCTCTTCAACATACTTGGAACAACTTCAAGTCAAGTGCTACAAAATATTGATTACTGCACGTTAAAGGAGGTTAACTGACAAGGGTTTCATGGTATTACATTTGAAACATTTCTCAAATTAATTTTAGTAATTAAACATTTTTTCAAAGTAGTGTACTATATATATTCACTTTAGTAATAAGTAAAGTGACAAATGTACGACTTCTGATAATTTAATGCATGAGTTAATACGAGAATCCCTGTTGCTCACTGTTAATAAATGCCAAAGTCACTCTGACTTTATGTGATTAATCTGTAGATCATCAATTAAGCAATGTTAATTCCTTTACTTCATTTATTAATATGCAACCAGACATTTTTGCCCACTGTTGAAATAATAATATAATATAAATATTTAGCTTTTGTGAATGCAGCATGCTTCCTGTGAAATACTAGATTTAAGCTTTTAAGCTGCATTAATTACTTGTTTGGCTACATGGAGGCAACTTATGGAAGCAAAGCTCTTGGGGGGAAATGGCCACAGGTTTCGACTGATAGTTGCTTGTTTTGATCAAAACAGAAAATGTGCACCAATTCTGATGCTTTAAATATAATTCAGAGAGGGAGACATTAAAAACAATAGTACATGATGAAGGTCAGGGATGGAGTTTACATACATTATTAGATATAAATCAAGGGAATACTAGAGTGTTATTTATTTTTATTTTTATTTTTTTTATTTTTTTTCACATGTAATGTAATATCATTTGCTGTAATGACTCTACACATTCCAACATAGTAGGTGGCGATATGCTATTTCAAATCTGCCAATAAACGGAAAAAAGAAGAAGAAAAATTTTGAAAATGATGCACTTTAGAGACGATCCCTAACTTCACCGTGTGATTTCCTAGTGGAATTTCGGTCGACGCAAAGTTTTTTTTAAATAACTACGCTTCAAACGGAGGTGAGGTAAAAATATCAGCCGTGCATCATCATAAACATCTTGGTCTCTAATACACAACAAATTTGGTGGCCACTGGCTTTCTACGTTAATTGATATTGCGGATTAACCTCGACAAATGTCTGTATGTCCCAGTGTCTGCAAAACGGTTTTTTAAGCGTATGTAAACTAAACAAAGAACAAACAAACAAACCACACTTTTAAAAATGTCTTCCACACAGGTGTTTTCACTTAGCGTTGGTTCAAATGGCTGGAAACGTTGTGTCACCAAATGTTTTGATTCTGTGACATTTGAAAAGGTTTAATGTTAAGTGTGAACTTTATTGCTTCTACTTTAGCTCTGAAGTAAGAAAGAGGTGTGAATATGTTCGCACTCTAAAAAAATGAATATAATCTTTAGTCAAGATTCTCAATTCAAAATTAAACTGTAAATTCTCTTGGACATAACACTAAAAATAACACTAGTCTTAACTCCAAACTTGCCTGAGAATCATCACATTTTTAAGTAATCCAGGGGCAGTTTATCTGTAGCTCCATGGGTACAAACAGAAAGCACGTACACTCAGTTCAGCTCACTTTTAATAACACCAAGGTCTAAAATCATTGGAGCCAGGTAGATCACAGAGTCCAGAGCATCCTCACACTGCATGTTTAGTGGTCTGTAATAAGACTCTACTTCTCACTTACTTTTAGCAGTATTTCGTGGGGAGCTTTTGTTTTGTTGATCAACCCTCCAGTGGACAATAAATACACAGCCCTTTTACCATCGCAGGGAGCAGCCGGGAAGGCATTTTCATATAGATTACTGTGTGCAGTGGGTAGTACAGTTGAAGGGCTGTGCAGCCAGCAAAGTGATTGCGGCATGAGAACAGCCACATTTACTAACAAGTGTGAAGCAACTGAGTGGACAAACTCGTACAAGTCAGCAAAAACAAAGGCAGTCACGAGAGAGAGAGAGAGAGAAATACTGGAAAACCACCTTCATCTCCCTGCTTCAGATTTAATATCGCTGAGACTAAGTGCTTCAGGAAGTCATTGATACACAGTAAATCACAGGCACAGAGAGAAAAAGCACTTTTGCTAACTTATTACATATGGGGAGAGAGCACAATTACATTCCTGATGCGCAGGCCCGGTGATTTATGGATGAATCCCTCGCTCTGAGGGTCTCGAAAGGTGATCTGCTGCAGCAGCAGCAGCAGCCACAGGTAATTTATTCCATTCCTGAGTTTGCCATTTACTTTTTCCCCTTCAACCACTTGCACTGACAAGATTTATTCAAACAATAGTGGCATTACGCAGTAAGCCTAACAATGACCCAGACCACAGCAAAGATTTGGTCTCAGTCACATACATAATGGTATCAATAACTTCCTCATACATGAGGACATCTTTAATTAAATGGTGGACCTGGTTTTCTGTTTGATTTCTCTGAATCTACTTTCCAGACAACACAAGATAAATGTAATAATGTGAGCCTCAGCAAAGAGCCAACCAACCATCATCTGCGAGGCAACACATTCTTAGACATTTTGTGTTGTGTCTTTGAGCCTGTTAAAATATAATACAGGTGCCATTTCTACATTTAAAGTTATAGCCTATTTACCTTCAACAAATCATTTTGGAGCGCAGAGCAAATTTGATTTTTTTTAATCTGCTTGTTTATGTTTCATGTTGCCAAACTTAGATTAACTGCTGTCCTCGCTAACGAGGATGCAGGATGCTCTGAACAGAGCTCTGGATGTGACATTAAATATTAGAGGTGACAGGATTTTGAAGGATTATTTATTGGAGGAGCACAAGTCTTCCTGTGGGTGATGGATGATTGACAGTAAACAGTGTAATGTAATGTTTGCATTAATACAGAAACCGTTAACATGGGCAAAGTGGAAAAACAAATGGAGAGAAACTGTTTGCTCCCTGATAATTATGTAATAATGTTTGTTTTGGCCAGGAAAAAAAGGCTCAAATCTGGGAAATACAGCAACACAAGAAACACAAGTAGTTGAACACACATTGTAATAAAACAGCAGTTAAGACTTGATCACCTGGAGTTTAATCCAATTGGAAGTGGAAATTTGATCAAACAGGCGTGTGAACTGTTATTGGTGTATATAGTTGACAGTTCACACCAGTTTGCATGAGGTAGACTGGAGCACAAGAGACACTATAATCCTACAAATCATTTGGAAGACACCAATTTTCTAACATAAAATATTTTTTGCCTTGACATTGTTTATTCACTTCCAGCCCGACTGGAGTAAAGTTAACTTAACTTTAAGATGCACATTTATTTTGCAGTGAAACCAGTGCCGCCATAACGTCGTCTTCCTCTTCCTTGATCCAACTGGACAAGCGTTTTGAAGGTGAGCACATTTGGGTTTAAATTTAATAATCTGCTGAAATGTGCTGTTGCTGCAAAGCTTTAGGGGAGAGGATGTGCCACTATGACTGCATTGCTCTGCACAGTGTTGGCTATGGTGGAATGATGTTGAAAACATGCGGTTGTTATTAACCCTACAGTCATGAGGATGCTGACGAATTTGTATGAACTCCCCTGCAAATAGTAACAACACTGCTCTCAGAGTTATTTTTTTTTTAATTTCATATAACAGTTAATACGTCTTGTGGTGGAGAGTTACTGTAAGCTTGGAGTGGAACAGAAAACAACCAGAATGAACTGGATGTGCTTGGAGAGATACGCCTCAGAAATATTTAATACTCCACCAGCAAGAACAATCAATATGTTTCTATAGAAGAGATTCCAAGAGAAGAGACTGGCAGTTTGTACAGATGCTGTAAAGCCCAAACTGATCCTGCTCGCTCAGTTAAATGATTGCTTGTTTGACGAGCTTGATGCAACAATATAGTGGGCGTTGTGCACGAAATCAGCACTATTGTGTGTTTATTTTGGTTTGGTTTGTGAAAGTGCTTTTCTGTGTTTTTTTTTTTTTTTAAACAAAAAAATTACTTTCTACCTAGTAAGCAAACAGATGTACTGTAACTTGGGTAACAGTATGCCAAACACGCATAATTTTACCTGAACATAAATAAAAATATAATCATGCTGTTGCAATGGCTGTCTTTGTTTTATCCATGCAACTGATGACAACTTTTCATAACGGCGTACATGATTAGTCACTATTTTTGCAGTCAGGTCCATCTGATTTAGCTCCAGTGGTTCAAGTTTTAAAACCTCTGCAATCGATACGTGAATGAAATCGGCATGATCTCCTGCTTTATGCTTCAGTAAGGGAAGGAGAAAAAAATGTCACCCCTATGCTTATCATCCCATCTTTTTGTCGCTCTTCAGCTGACGGTTATTGTTAATGGAGTGGGGCCATTCAGAGTCCGAGAGTGCGCCTCTGTGAGCTGAGAACCGAAGTTAACCTTAGTTAACCTGATGACAGTAAAGTAACTTTCCTCATGTGGCTGACCTCCCCCACCTCCTCACACAACACTTGGGTCATTTAATGAAACTCTCTATGAACGCATGAGGGCAATTCATCAGCTGTAAAAGTTATATTTGATAACTGATTCTGGGTCAGTGCGGAGAAGATTAGTGTTAACGGAACAAAAAGGCAAGTGGGTGGTGATAATGAGAACTGGGAGGATAAGAAAGAAACCATTTGACAAAAGGTTCATACATTTTTATCACATTTTAAAGATAAATTCATTGCTTGCTTTCCTCAAATGTGGTAGCCTGAGGCGTAGAAAAGATTTCAGGAGGAGGCTCCTCAACCTAAATATTTATGTGCCGTGTGGATTCTCCTATGAAACATAACAGGAATGGCTTTGCAGTTATCTTTTTTTTTTAGCAATAAACAAACAATACAAATAATAGTGTTGTTAAATCATAAACAACAATATGAAAAAGAAACCATTGTTCATCATTATTCTTTTATTTATGCTTTCATTAAAATGTCATTGGCCTCCAAGAAGTAAAGGATGTACATAATATGATAATAATAATAATAATAATATAAACTGAATAATATCAGAAAATGTCATTTCTGTTTGTATATTATTATATTCATAATTTTTCTTTTGTCAATTCTTTAGTGAGGCGTTCTCTGGACTCTGATTCTTTGATTTCAAGGCTTAAGATAGTTTTAGAGGAATGTGCAGTACAGGAAACAAAAAGCATCTTTCTCCCATCATCTTGTTTTTTTTCTGACATCATTTAATATTTTGTCTCATTTGCAATTCATCACACACATCAACCACTCACATCCCTTTCAAAACGATAACCTAAACCTCCTGTGGTGAACACACACACTTTCAGGCATACTGTACATACTCTACGCACTAGTGTGCGTGCACCTTCACATGCACACGCACAGTAAAACACACGCTTAGATGCCTGCAGTGGATGCTGTAGTGCTGACCTATGGTGCTTTAATCAGACCTTTGGCCATAAAGCGTCACACTGACGGAGGCAGCGGCTTTCACAAAGCCTATTTCTCAGCAGTACAGAAGCAAAAGCATTCGTCTGCCACCATCCTTGCTCTAGTACAGTACAGATAGCCCCTCATAACTGACCCCTGTCACTTTCTGCTCCTCCTCTCCATCAGTACTTCACGCTGAGCGCCATGTCCTTTTGTGCTGGAATTCAAAGGAAATGCCACAGATGCACTGTCGAAAGAGTGACCTTTTAAAAATACAAGATACTCACCAAGGGAGGACCAACTGTCCATTTTACACAACATAATGTCACTGGGCTGCGGATTGTGGAGATTGTCTCTTAATAAAGTTTGAACTTTTTAAAACATTTGAAATAATTAAAAACACAATAGCACAATAGAAATTTTTACTTTGACTCGATTTTAAAGTCTGCATGTTGCACTCAGTCAAGTGTAGGTTTACGTTGTTTTCTGACAGGCAGGTGATGCTGAAAATCTCTTATGGTTTCACAGCAGTTCATGTGGGCTTGACAAGAGCAGAATATCATCCTGTCATGCACTTGATTTCTCTATCTTCTCCATGCCTGGAGTTTCCATAAAAAACAGTTTCTAACGGTGCTGATTCCAGCTCTGGTGGTCATGTATCAATGACGTCTTGTGCCGGTGAAGGTTCATGTGGCAAACTTGTGGCATTGGGGAGTGGCTGTGTGTGACTCACAGAGTTCTGCTGCAGCTCTAGTGCCATGGCGTTCTGCGGGTGGGGAAACTCCTTCACCTGCCTGCGATACTCTAGGAAGGTGGACGCCTTGGTGGCGATAGCCACCACATTCTTTCCTACAAAGATGGTAGAGACACGGCTGTCCTGAAACAACACCATGTTTACACCACGTATAAGGATGGTGACCACGTTTATGGTAACTAGACTCAAGACTGGATACAGCATCATCTTCTGGGGAGACATGTGCTCCCCCTGCATGCTGATTTCACTGAGTGACACACAAGGCAGGATGAGCAACAGGATATAACAGTAAAAGAACATCAGACCCTCAGCCCAGATGGGGAGGCCTGTCCGTTGTGGCTCCCACAAGTTAGCTTGGATATCCAGTAGGTCCAGCAAATCCAGAGCAACCCAGAACAGACGACTCCTCATGTCCTCCTTCTTTCGGAAAGTTCTTACATATTCCATACTATCCAGAGCCACTAGAACCAAATATAAACCAGGTACACACACAGATAATAATAATGTCAAAGCCTTCCGTGCCACTGTCTCCAGACTCTTTCTGTCAGCTTTGCAATTCTGGAAGACAAAGTAGAGTTTGATCTCTAGGACAAAGATGTACAGAAACCAGAGGATCATGGCATATCCTCGTCGGGCGGTACGTACCTCAGCACCGACCCACACTGCGACGTATCTCAGCACTATGAGGAAGCATACATCCCCTACCAGCACTATAATACACACTCCTATCTTCCTAGGGCCCTGGTTTTGCTCCACCAGATAGGCATCCATGAAGGCCATGCTGGTCATGATGACAATGGTGGTCAGGCACACGTGGCGTTTGTCTGGGGGTGGCAACACCATGGTGAAGACACCTGCTGTTTCTCAGTCTCACTCCACGGCTATCCAAATTTGTATTTATGACACTGTGTACAGGAGTTTGCACAGGAGCAAAAGTCCAACTACAGCGTGGCTGATAATAAGAAAATACTATAAGTCACTGCACTAGTAGAGAAGTAGAGCTGTGTGTGGAGTCAGCGCAGTGATGCTGGCTGCCGATTGCTTTCAGACCATGTGAAAACAGGAGCATCACCTCGTTACTCAGCGCACTTGCATTGATTCAGCTCTACCACTTAGCAGCAGCTACACCCAACAGCTCTACAGCTGACATACCGTGACGGATAGTAATCCACAAACAGTTAAATGGAGAAAACTCTGTGAGCGGGCTCGGTCTAATGAACATGTGAGGAGATTGCGGGACACTGCAGTGTAGAAATGTTTATGGAGGTATTTATTTTTGTATGAGACCGTGTACGAAGCAAAATTGTGGCTTGCCCACGTATACATGTATGTGCCTGTGCTTCAGCTTAGCTTGTATGAGGAATTCCTCTTTGGAAACTCCTGTAGATGGTGGTGCAGTGTGTGTGGCTCTTTGCAGCTCTGCAAAAGAGAGGCGAGGAGTCTGCGGTGGCCAGAGGCCCCCAGCCGCCATAAATCACAGAGACGGCAGGTCAACGGCCCATGAGGCCTTGCGTTCGGCGCCAGCTTCTCCAGGGGGAGGCTCTTACACTGAGCTGAAGATTCATCCTTTCCCTCTCTTCCTGCTACGTGCCAGCCACTCCACAGCCTAGAGGAGGGAGAAATAAAGACAAGACGGGGGGGAGGGGAGAAGAGAGGGAGAAAGAAACCTGTCAGCACTACTGGGCCATATAACACAGTTTTCATTGCCAATGGCTTTCACATATGAGAAGCCAAGTAATGTGACATCTTGGCTCAAATATAGCCTGTTTCACTATTGATGGGACAGAACATAATGCACATTTTACAGTAAGAATGCTTCAGGATGTCATTATCTCTCTATTGTCTGTGTCACAAGACATCTGGATGTATGGCTTAATATGCTCCAATAGTAATGTTATTATATTCAGCATATTTGGGGCCAGTAGTTTAATTCTTGGAGTTGAATTAATAGTGGATTGTAGAAACCAATTTTAAAATCTCATATAGTAGCTAACTGCTCAGCACCTCCTTTTCTTTTTTTTAGATTATTTGGCACTACATTTTCTTGTTATGAAAGTGGAAATGGGAAAAGAAATGGCACAGAGTTTATTTCCTGCAGATATTTTGAATCAGTTTGGTGTAGTTTCCAAGCTGAAACAAGGACATCACGATAGCAGCAGGCACTGTATGCAATGGAATTTTCGCTTATGGATTGTACTGTTTTCATATGGTGCAATTGCAGCACAGGAAACAAAACCACATTCTAAAATGCATCAGACTGTACACTGATAATGATGACCCTAGTCCTTGTGTTTTATTTTTCCCTCAGTTAAATCTCAATTTACAGTCTCATATTTAATTTTTGTCAAATTATGTTGTAAAGTAAAACATACAGGGAAAAAATACAGATGCTGAGTGTTTATATTGCCAGCAGGAGCCTACCTTGTGCACTGGCTTTATCAGTAAATAACACAGCATGTCTAAATATTAGCATGAAGAGAAAAAACAGGTTGGGGAAAAGAAAGTGAAATGTATTAATTAAGCAGAAACATGTTCAGCTGTCACTCTATTTAGTTAATTTCTGTCCCTAGATCTTTCAGGCAGAACACAACTTAATTAGCGTGCCTGTCATCTGAGGTATGTCTCAAATCAAGATATTACTGTATCATTCAGAGAGGACTGCCAGTGCTACAGTAGACATAAACTGTGTGACTATAATACTTTGGTTTAATGTAATACAGTCTATTATAATATATAGAAAAAGTGAAATTACTGTAGTTAAAGGTGCAGTGTGTTTGTGCGATTTAGTGGCAACATGGCAGTCAGTGTGAAAGGAGACCTGCTTCCTATGTAGATACAAAAGGCTCATTCAGCTATTCTTATTTTCTTGTATTCTTATTACACACTAATGAAAAAATAATCATGATTGCTTTATTCAATTTCTATTAATAGAGCCCTCTAAATCTTACACACTGTACCTTTAATGTCCTGCCCCAGATAAAAACTAGTAACATTCTTTCTAACTCTATGAAAAGCAAAGCTTTACTTTTCTGCAGCTTGTTCCAGTATTTCTTAGCATATCTCAACACAAAAGAAGGAAATCATGATAGAAAACAACTACAGCTAAGTTGGTGAATTTGTGAGGTGGTACTTGAGTGTTAACAAAATAACTGTAATTGCACAGTAGTCCACATATTTGCATTCAGTTAAGTTGCAACAAACTGTAATACAGACAGTTTGTCAGCAATAAAAATCAGGACTTTTTTTATTAGATTAAATGTATTTTGACCAAGTTTACCTTTATGGACATATTTTGCAGTTTAAAAAAACGTGATAATCACAATTTATCGTATTGCAATACTTAGCATATCGCAAAACATTTAAAATCGCAATAATATCGTATCGTGAGTTAAGTATTGTGATAATATCGTATCGTGGGGTTTCTGGTGATTCCCACCTCTAGTAGGTACATATAGCAGAAATAATGTTTCCAATTTTCTCCATCTTAATTGTGTTTAGCATAACAGTATTTGCATTAAAAAAAGTACGACTGAGGCTGTTAGGAATGATTTTCTCTTTTTTTTGGTTCACCAAATTATTTGTCAGATTATGGCATAGTAAATGACTTTCTGTGTTTCAGTTTTCAGAGTCAGAGTCAGAGAATGGCTCTTAACTGGTTGAATGGAGAGTCACCGTCAGGTAAACCAAACATTGTTTTATTTAAGTAATTTTAAATCAATAAAGCAATAAGACTGTTATTACCTCTGGTTGTAATTTAAAAGTTGTGCCGAAGTACAAAACAAAACAATACATTTTGCAACCTTATTTAACATCAGTGCTTTTAACATAAACTGAAGGCCAAAGCTTAAATTTGTGCGCTTTTTATTTACTGAACATTTTTGCAAACCTTTTGGTAATATTGACTGAATTAATTTTAAAAAGCCAATCCAAAAATGCATTACAAATTGTTCCACAACTATTTCTGTTTATTAAGTCAAATTCTTGTATTTCACTCCTATTTTTGACTAGCTGAGCTCTTAATATGAGAGATTTATATGTGATAAATAAACATGAGCTTGTTTTCAGCCTCACTATGTGAAATCGCAAAAGCTAAATGGGCCTTTGAGCTTTTTTAAAAGAGTTTTTATTCACCAGAAAATACCCCCCTTGAAAACTATGAGTGCATACTCATAAAGCATATACAGAAACAAACAGAGCTTTGCAAGAACTTTAATGGATACATTGTGCGCTGTCAACACCAAATGTGTTAAAATGTCACATCAAATAGCATATCAGATCAAAGGCTGTCAATGGAAACCCAGTTTAGGAAGAGCATGGCATGAGCACCGGCCTCATTTGTAATCCAGGCATGGATTTGAATGTTTAAAACCCATTATGTAGAACAGTGCCTAAGTAAGAGATTAAATTCATAAGATGGTGATTAATTGACTGATTAGCAAAATGCTGTAGATCATTAACATGCTATAAGGACGACTGCTCCCACATATACAGTACATCATTTAAATGCCATTAATTATCAGAAAAGGGTTTGAGATTGTTTCCCTAATGAACGGCTTACAGACGGCATGATAACATGAGAGGGCTAAATTGGATGGTTTTACCTCCCAGGAATTATGTCTTCAACAGTCAAACACGGATCCCATGATGTCATCAGCATGATTTGGGGCGACACGGGTGCCCTGCTAAGTAGGGAACTGATAAACTTTGGTAATAATAGGTGATTATTAATACTTTCTGTCATATAGTGGTAAAGAGTGCCTTTGTCTGGAGGTGTGAAATTATGTGAAATAATGACAGTGCACTGCTCTATTTTGCATATTCTGTTCAGCATCTATAATGTATAACTTCAGGCTAAAGATTAACCCGGGGTGTCGCCGCAGATTTAGAGAAAAGATGGAAAGAAATGTTCGTTGATATGTGATTTGACAACTGTGACGGCTATCATTTCACATCTAAGCTTGGCTTTCTCTTTCCCTGTTAAAGTGTGAGACCTCTGTGTACTGCATGCTGTACGTTTCAGCGCTCCTTATACTGTATGCTTCAATTACAGCGTATTAATTATGGTGTGCTATAAATAGGCAACATCGGAGGGCTGTGAACTGGCAGAACAACATTTCAGCAGAGGGAGACTATTATTGTGTCTGTGGTCCATGCCATTATCTCTAAACAGTCAGCGTTTCCTTGTCAGGCAGTTATATTAACTCTTAGCTGCCCTGACTGGTTGTATGTTTACATATGGGTCACAACAAGGACAAAGGTGGGGGCATATGTATGTATATGTTTTGTCACATATGAAAACAGTGAATTTGAGCCAAAGACAAGACGGCTAGTACAACAATATTTTGGCACAGGATCCTTCCAAGCTCTACTGTGTGGAAAAAATCAAATCAAAGGCATATACGATGCATATTATTTAAGCATTGCTGTTTCCAGGATTTGCTTTTGAACATGCATGAAAACAGTCCCCTTTGAAGCACTGACTTAACTTAATTACAGTGTTCACGTTAGATTGATGTTTGTCTTTTTTGACACAGGCTCAGAGCTTAAAGATTGAGAGTCTTTCAAGCCTCAAAAAGCTTTTCTTTTAACACTGAGGTGTTCTGACACTTCACGCACCTTGTGAGGGCTGTGAGCTAGCACTTGTTTACAGCAACAGAATAATTTCATCCAGCAACTGTGGATGGTATGCATGGTTACCTGTAGGCTTCAAAGAAAACTGAGATGTTTATGCTTTTGGGTAGCCAAATTGTTATGCACTGAATGTATCATATTATAGCCCCAGCTCTGCTTTTTCTCCAGTCCACTCTCCTTTCTCCCACCTGAACACTCCAAGGATGATCGAATGTTTACATCAGTGTCAGTAATATTGCAGTGGGATGGTGCAGGTCTCTAGAGCGGTCCGTTTTGTCCGATATTTATGTCAGGTTGTCTTCATTAGGTCCAGAATTAGACCCATATGTTGTCTTGGCTGCCAGCCATCTCCATCATCTCACCAGGTGTTCTGTGCCGTGCTTTGTGTTACAGTCAGTGCTTGGATAGTTTTGGGAGAGGTGGCAGATTGCTTTGAATTTGCCGAGTACACGGAGTACAACACAGCTCATCTGAACAAATTCCCGTACACTCACAGAAACCTAACATGCACATTTGTAATGCACACGACCGAATGCATACACCCACATGTGCCGGTATGAAAGTTTACACACTTTCAGCTCTCCGTGCCTGAAAGGTTGCTGACCTGCAATCTGCAGGTCACATCTCTATCACATCTTTCACAGTCTGATAACGTCCAGTACGCACACACTACTAACATACATCCTGTTCTGATTGTAAATAGGAAGGTACTATAACCCCAAATCCCTGAATACATATTAGGACTGATGTCCATATGTAAGACATATATCTTATGTACCCTTCTGGGACTACAGTTGGAGATGTCTGGTTTGACATCTCTAAGGTGTTCAGTACATCACCTTAGAGTATTAAAACCACCAGACTCATGGAGCTCAGCTTGCCTGCAATGCAGCTTTCACAATGTATAGCTACTGTATACGATGGATTACTCTTAGACTATCATTCTCTTGTTATCTCTGCATAATAAGGCTGTAATTACTCTTGAGAGGACTGAGGACGATCTGAAACTAAGGAGAGCACTGTGTTTTGTAGCGGTGGCTAAGCTCATTTTATCACACATTATGGCTGATTGACGCTGATCCTCACTCTGCTTTGCCATGTCACATTGTGTTTTCTAAGCAATGAAGGCTGATTTAAGCACATAACTAACTAACTACTTCAATTCGTATTCGGGTTGTCTGTGTTAAATAGCTGTGGGTGTTGATCAAATGCTGCTGAAATCAAACGCGCTGCACATGACAAAGGAGGGATAGCTGCAATGCATGGTAGGCCACCATAATAGGCATTGTATAGGGTTAGATGTTGAAAGCAGCTCAAAAGTGCTTTCCTCCAACTCGGCCTTCAGCAGCAGAGGCAGGGGCCTTTTCAACATGATAGACATGTCTTTTTCTCCTCTGCCAACTCTCAAACGGCCATAATGTGCGCAGCATCAATCAAAGTGTATTCTTTATTCACAAAGCTGGGGAGAGGATCAAAGGCATCATGCCACAGTGAGTCATCATCAAAGTGAAGCGCAGCCCTCTGACATCCCACCCGGTAGTTAGTCACAGGGGGTGAAAACGACTAGTTGCCCAGTGTGTGTATACGTGAGATGAGACACTCTCGAATAACTGGTCAAAAATTATGCTGTTTAAATGACTTTTGTTTAAGTGCGTTGCAATTTCTGCACAAGGCTGATATCAAAAGTATGAAGTCAGTACATTGATTTACTCTACTGCACACAAAGTCCAGTCCTCTTACTACTATTCTATTAGCTCTTGTAACTCAGTGCAATCTCTCATTTCTTTCACCTGCCTCTCTGAACGAGTGAATCCCTGGGTTTAACATTTATTATTGACCATCACTGAGTATCTGCTACTGCTGCTACTCTGTTAGATTTTGAGATCTTTATATATTTATCAAACTTGAGCAATAATTAATTTTTGTAGCATTAAAAAAAACTGTAGTCCTCCATTAAGTCATGCTTGCTTGTCTCTAACATTTTATTTATAACCTCCAATGTTGTGGAATTATCCTGCTGCATTTATTTGTTCTTTCTTTCTTTGCATTATACTCTTATAGTCTGTCACTTACCTGGCCTTTGTCAAGCTGGTGACATTTAGCACAGAGTCGTTTTTGGCTTGTGTAAAATTGTGTTTGGACAGGAGTTCAATTTGACATAGTTAAAAAAAAAAACTATCCATAAAAACAACCCCTTTCTTTCAAAGGGAATGAAATTGTTGGCATACTGCTGAACAAGGTCATGTTGTAGGGCTGTATTTTTGGCAATTTGCATTAAATGTCAGTGAATTAGATTGAGGTTTTTATACATCTGGAACAAAATCTGAGAGTTCTGGCTTCACTTCAGCTTTCTGTACAGCACACGATAGACTTTCATATTTTACACCTGCAAATGTGAATAGTGGCTCCACAAAGGTTGTGCAGCAGGAGAAGCTCCATGTCGGGTGGTATTTGGAGTTTTGTTTCTGTCCAGGTGATGAACATATGGTAGGCCTGTCACAATAACAAATTTTGCTGGACGATAAATTGTCCCAGGAATTATTGCGATGAACAATATTATTGTCATTGTGAGACCATTTTCAACTGATGCATTAATATGCCATTATCATTACAAGTACACTGTTTCAACAATTAATAAACTTTAATTTCTAAAGAACATTTAACACTGGGACTGGAAGACATTTTTAATATCCAAAATAAATAAACAAAACAACAAAAAATAATAATAATACTAAGTAAAATGGATTCGAATAAAAACCAAACCGCTGCCTAAACATTAAGGACGACAGTGGCTGGAACACGTTGTCTTCAGATGCTTCCAGTGTGTGTTGGCCTAGACACGAGGAAAACAAACAAACAAGCGTGCAAATGAAAATTATCGTGGCCGGGAAAATTATCGACCTCATTTTAATTATTGTGCAATTAATTGATTTATTGTTTATCGCGACAGGCCTAAGATATAGTGTACATAATCAAAATTAATTCTAATATTTATAATGCTGATAATTATCTGTGGATTCCTAGCATCCCTTTTCCCATTAAAATTTTATCCATTGTTCATATTAAATTGATTTGTACTGCATAAACATAAAACAAACATTATTCTAATACCATATAACATCTCCATGTTAATTGAGGCATTTGCTATGACAATGAAGACTAATTCTATTCTCTATTCTAATCATCTAAGACATGAAAAATGGGGAATGACGACCAGCCGTGAAGCCAGAAACTAACTTTAACAATTATTGCAGTTTACTCCTGTGCTTTTAGACATTTCTGTTGAGCTACAAAATATATATACTTTATTATGTAAATGTGCTTTTGCCTATAATAATACAGTCAGCTCTGACCAAAGAAACATCCCCCAAGAAAACAAAACAATTCTCTCACTTTTACCAAAATTCCCAGATTGCAGTCAGTGGTGCAGGACCACATATAAATCCCTGCTGCTTGGTCCCTAGCTGTTGGTTTTAGGACTTAAACTCAAGTAATAACAATTAGGAACTCCTGAATAATTAAGTTTTGCTTCTTTTTAATCCTTCATGTTGCGAAAACACATTTTCAAGCACATACTGTAACTACCCTTCGCAATGATAATTGGATTGTCCCTTTAAGTGATTCTTGGACGCCCCTTAGATTTTTTTTAATTGAGGACCACAAAAGAGCCTGAAGTGCTGCAGTGATTACAGTTACCCGTCATCAATGCACAGATACCCGAATGCACATACTCGGACATTTATTAGCATCCCATTGATGCTGTAATATGGCAACAACACTATTACACAATCCTCTAGTTTTTAATACTCCTATGCACCAAAACAAGAGGTTAACAAGAATATTGATTTGCCCGTGTGGTACCAGCTCTCATATTCATTTCTCTAATGATAACGTATGTATGTATGTGTGTGTGTGTGTGTGTGTGTGTGTGTGTGTGTGTGTGTGTGTGTGTGTGTGTGTGTGTGTGTG
>JAUYWH010000016.1:13294359-13326832 GCA_034779795.1 Ctenopoma multispine | reverse complement strand
AGCAGAAGCTTAGCCGTCAGGTGGGACACCTAAGTTGGACAGGTCTTAGGATACTGGCCGGACAAAGTGCAATTCGAATCAGAATTTGGCTTTGTGTTGCAATAGTGAGGCAGTCGCTGTTCAGCTCTCACAAATACTGTATGACATTACAGAACTATTGGGGAGGTTGCTGGGAAAGTCATGTATTGATGACTTCTTACTCTCAAGTGACTAAACGTAGCATAGCAGGTCCTTTCTTCACTTTACATACACTCCATTCCACCCTCTAGTCTTAGATACCCTGGTTAACAAGCAGACAGTCTACAGTCTGAAGATGTTTACTGATCATCAACAGATAGCTTGGCCCCTGTGACTTCACAGTGAATATGTGAACTTGTTGTTTCACATACCCTCCAACTCTTAACAAAACCCAGGTGCTTCCTGAATGCAGGCTTTCCAACAGATAGCAAGCAAACGTGTATATAATGCAAACTTGGAGATACTGGGAAACATTTCCACTCTTTTTGTGGATGCTAGCTGCCTGTCGCTCCAAGTTATCATGGTCATGAAATTCAACAACCCTCCCATGAAACTCCTGGTAAGACAGCAAACATGTGTGAGAGTAAAGGTGCATTACTGGGACTAGTGCCTGCAAAAATCAAATTAAAATCTATTACACATCTCTATACTGAAAAGTAATATAGACACATCCAAATGTGATACCTATTGTGTGAGTAAGGTTTAAAGCCTTAGCAGTACTACTGTACTTTCATACTGGTTTTCTCTTGCATGCTGATTAGACCTCATCTCAGGACTGTATGGGCTGCAGTTATCCCAATGTTAACCTGAACAGAGGAACAAAACCTGATTCCACCATTTACTTGTGTTATGTGGCCAGAGGAAGGCAGGAAGCAAATCATGTGAGTGGGGTTGTAAATATAATCGGCAAAAACTAGTATTGCTAGCAGACTGCAACAGCAGTTCACAATAAATGCCTTTGTACAACAGGAAATCATCAAACCATAATCTGTAGCACCCTATAGCTTGACGTTGTGGTGCAAAAGTGGAAACGTTTGGCAAGGATCATATGCATATGCAGACATAAATTATAAAAAAAATACTACATCTGGACAGATCATCATCTTCCTTTTGCGTCCTCTATTGTCCATTTAGATGTACACACAGAAGTGAAGTGGAAAGTAAAAGGTAGTAACTGCTTAAGCACATGTTTGACTAATCATCAGTAACGGCTGCTTGGCCGGTCAACAGCCGTCATGCAGCAACTGGGAGTTTGAGATTGTACCTCTTGAGGGGCACAAAAATTTAGCTCCTAGAACTTGTCTCCAACGTGTCACCTGTGGGCAGTAAAAGCAAAAGCAGAACTCATAAGTTCAGTTATTGCTTGGTAAGTTCGTGTATTGGTAAAGGCTGTACAGTATTTTTACCTCTCTCAGTGTTGCCCACTGGAACTTTAACACAGTGAAGCCAAAAAACACCTCTGATATGTGGTTTACCAATGTAATGTAAAACATAATTTGTGGTAATAGGTTTCCTAGCATCACCATTGTAAAACACTCTTGTGATGGGTGGCTATAGAACCAGTGTGTTAGGATATTCACCCATAATAGACTCTGAGAAACAACTAGGGCTCAGGTATGCGCACTGAAAGACAACAATGGGCAATGTTCATTAATTATTAGGATTGGTGTCTCTTTGTGAAATAAATTTTTATCACCCGGCAATGAGTGCCATCAGAAGTTTATTTTTGTTACATGTAATCCTGGTTTAGTCACATTGTGAACACTGCAATGCTGAATTGATTGGAACAGTGAGGAAAAAAATATTGTTCCACCAGTATCTGTCACCTTACTCAAGGTGACAGATGACGCTCGGTGGTTTGTTTTGAGCTAAAAAGTCAATCTGATCAATCAGCCAAATGCTGTCAGCCTTTTCAAATGAGAACAGCCTCCATCTGTGGAAGTGCTACATTGATGCATACAACACACACACACATACACACACATACACCCCAGGCTAGCCTACACCTTTGGAGGCAACAGAGTGTATAGAAGAAGATTTAAAAAACAGCAGTTTGCTGTCTTTTCTTCAGAACGTGTTCTGTGTTTCCAAATGTGATTCTGCCTCTGGGCCGTGCTATTAACAGATTAAAAGCCAAAAAGTAATTGAGAATTAGCAATTCATCAAAAAGTTATTGGCGGTTTGGTCTCGCCAAAGTGCGTCTAAAATCATTCAGGCCATGGGCTTCTATTTTTGCAGTCCTGTTTTTTTCAGCTCAGAGACAGATTCAGCGGAAATACTCTGTCGGCAGCTACTGTTTTTTTTTTTTTTTTTTTGAGGTTTGTAATGTACTTTGACAGAAGCAGAGCCTTATTTAACTGCCTCCTACATTGACACGCAATTTAGTTTTTCCTAATTATAGGGTACAGCGGTCATAAATTATTCCCTGCTCCTTAGCTCTCCCTCACCCACTCTCTTTCTTCATACACAGATAGATGCACACACACCCACACTAACCGTATAAACAAAATTACCCATCTGCTGATTTTCACACTGAGGCTGAATGTCACGTACAATGGGATGCTGCACACTGACTTGGGGTGGGAGCCGAGAGGCAGAGAGAAAGAGAGAGCAGACGAAGAAACGAGAGCAGGGAAAATCCAGCAGTTCATCTCTCCCCTGCTGTTAAAGGCCATTCATAAATGCTCAGCCTTCACTCTGCCTCACAGCCACAGATTCTATGAGGCTCCAGTGCCTTGGCGTATCACAAGCAATGCTTTAAATTATCACAACATCATCTTGACAGGAGAAAGGGAGTGGAAGCCAGAAAAATCAGCACAAAAGTATCCTGCTAACAGAACATGCTAGAGCTACCCAATTACAATAATGAGACATTCACTGAGCTGCTATATTCAGTTTGCTTGCACCAGGGAAATACTTTTATTGCAAGTGTTCGTGCAACATTCGAATAAGAGGCTTTTGCTGGACATTTGTGATAATGTCACTATGTCATAGTAAACTGGATTAAAACAGAAGTTTAAGAATAGCAGCTAAATGATTAAACCAAACATTACATTAAAGTACAGAGTTTTTAAGTTATTACTAAATGATTAAAACAAAATCACCCAAATCATGAGAATATTAATGGTTCTGGTTACACTTGTAGAAACAGTGGTGAAGTAACTAATTATGTTTTACTTAATTACTGCACTTGAATTTACTTATTTGATGTTATGAAGTCTGCTTTTCTTTCACAAACATGGTCATTTCTATGCGTGTCCAAACCTTTGACTGGTAGTGTATATATAGATAAAACATTTTATTTTTATTTTAGTTTGGTGGCATTTACTGCGAGCTAGCTGTTTGTTCCCAGATGGTCGGTTGTGGATCTCTGTTGGTGTTGTTGTTTACAGTACCTCAGCTCTGCCTGGTCCGGGCTAAGATGGCTCATGTGTCAGGACAAAGTTAGAAAGCTACAGTAGCAGCAGAGGAGGGAATTGGACTACAATGCTAAAGAGAGATGCCCAACACCAAAGCTGCACAGAGTGACAGAAATGACTGTGATTGACAGCCGCACACACACATACTCTCTTTTCTTCTTGCTTTTTTTTTGTCTCTCAGTCTGGTTGTAAATGTTGAGTATCCACAAGGGGGAAATGCTCCAATTCTCCCATTTGTCTCCTTGAGTGAACTCACATATACCCCCCCCCCCCCCTTCCCACGCTGCTCGTATCTCCCTTTCTCCCTCCACATCTTTGCTGTCCTGATTTCTTCCTTATTTCACACCGCCTGTTTGACCTGCGCTGGGGGAATACGACTCTGCCCTCCTCACCCTCACACTGAGCTAACAACCTTCTCCTGCTCCCTATTATGCAGCACACACCTCGCTCAAGGTCACTTATTCAGGGCTATGCTCACACTGCTCATGTTTACATAGGAAGAGAGGAGGAAGAATAAGTGCTTGGAATCAGAAAGTAACCTGCACAGTATGCTGTATTCATTTTATAATGACATAAAACGCACAGAGGAGGTAGAGGAGCCAACTAGCATGGCTTATTTAACAGACCATGTTAAAGCCAATTTTTTTTTTTTGTTCCTGAGGCGACTGGTCTCCTGGCAGAGACTGGAGTGTGATATTGAAGAATAGGGCCGTAATGAAGACCTGGCTCCCTAGAGAGAAAACACTCGTGGTCAGTTTCACAGACATGGATTACGCCTGCTCCTAGACTAATTTGCCTTTTCAGTGAATGTCTCTGTTGAGAAATCTCTTTAGTTGGAGACTATGTGTAACTGGCCCCTTGTGTGTCACTCCTGATTTTTTTTTTTTCCAGTTCAGCTGCCCAGCCTTTTCTCTCTTCT
Source organism: Ctenopoma multispine (assembly GCA_034779795.1). Taxonomy (NCBI): domain Eukaryota; kingdom Metazoa; phylum Chordata; class Actinopteri; order Anabantiformes; family Anabantidae; genus Ctenopoma; species Ctenopoma multispine. The sequence goes on along the minus strand of JAUYWH010000016.1, from coordinate 13,322,476 downwards.
CTCCCTCCCGCTTTCTATCTCTCTCTAAAAGCCTTGGACGAACATGGACTTTCTCTATCCACAGTCTCACCCCTCTCCCCCTGGCTAAGACTCTAGATTTAAGACTCTAGCGGATAGCACAAGTTGTACAGCTTGGGCTTATTCATCATGTTAAATATCCCTTAGCCTTCTGCTCCCCCTGTGTAGATTATTCAAATGACGGCTCCCTCATATTTGGAATTAGACCGTAGACATATCGGCTCATAAATTGTCTCTACGCGACAACACACGCTAGCTGCAAAGAACGCCTGTGATGTATGCTTTTGTGTGTTATAATGTACTATTATTCCATTTTGAACATGCTTGTGGGTGCTGCGTCTGTGTCACATACCCAGATTAGAGTCATAAAACTTGGCGCTGAGGTGATGTGACATTTCGCCTGGGCTGTAAAAACCCTGTAGACTGATCATACTTTCACATAGTAATTTTATAGCCTGTGGTAAGAGTTCTGAGTCAGGCTTGTGTATGCTAATGGCATGTTAAATGTGCACATATACAATAGGAGTGGGTGTATATATTGCTGTTTGTTTGTGCCTCTGTCCAATATACTTAAACACATCCTCTGGCGATGTCTGCATCTATGTCCAAATTTATACACGCACTGTTTACAAGAGGCGTTTGGGCATCCTGCAGCAGTGTATTCAGCCATGTGAATGTGAGATGTGTGTGTTCACTGAAAACAATATGTGCACAAATGTGCATTTGCTTCTCTGCCTCTCTCTGTCCTGCTGCACGCGGGCTTAAAATTCTGTATGAATATTCATCGTGCTCTCTTGTATTGTGTGTTTGTGTGAAACTATCACTATCTCCCCAATCCATCGAGTGGTGTGGCAACGGGTTGTGCAAGTGAAGGAAAAGGGACAATGAATGACATTGACAGGCAACGTACTGCTGAAGGTCTCCCTGTACTAGGGACACCGAGCTGATCACTGATAGCAGATGTGTGTCTAATTGTGGAAGGGTTGGGCACCCTGGATATGTCTCTGTCGCTTCTGTCTCTGCCTGCCAGGAAGCTAAGTCCCCTCCAGAGCTCCCAATCACTGCTTCTAATTAGAGGCCTTATCTCTGTCAATCACCGTGCCTTTCGCTCTCCTCTGTGGCCCGCTGCCTGGATAACAGGGTAACAGGCCTGGCCAAGATGGCGTGGTGGTCACAGAGGCAGGCAGAAATGCTAAAGGGAGCTGACAGAAGGGGAAGGTGAACTGAATAGGGAGGATTAAAGAGGTGTGTTTGTATGTCTCTGTCTGAACAGTGTGAATACACTTGCTGCTCGTTGGGGTGCTGTAACACTGCGAAAGGATGTAAAAATGTCTCAAATTGTGATAAGCTCAGCATTCACCTATCCATCCATGCAGCTCTACTGAGCTACTTAACTAGGGCAGCTGGGGGTTAAGTGCTTTGCTAAATGGCAACTTAACGGTACCTATTGAGTGAGATGCATTTAGCCCCCGCCCCATCCGGCCCCCCCCCCTTTATTTTACTAGCTGCTTCTATTGATGGTTTTCAGTCATATGACCGTTTCTCTCCCTTGAGACTACTGTCATGCTGAAAAACAAAATATTTATAGTAGCATACTACAGTAAATATGGTTGTGAACAGATATAAACAGGAGATAATATGTATGCATAAATGCATGCATGCACTTGTCCCAACGCTAATGATGTTACTATCCTTGCCTGTCACATCTAACTCCATTCACGGGCACATATTGAAGCCCTTTAAAAAGTGATTCCAAATGAAGTTAATGGCTCTTACATTCCAGTCCAGCTATATGGATATTAAGATGATGGTACTTAAAGTTTGTTGAAAAACAAGCTCCTGTCTGAACAGAAAACTTCACTTCTTCAAATGTCTTTTAGGTAGCAATAATAGAAAAAAAAAGACTTAAATTATAAATGCAATTGACAGTGGAGGAGCATCTAACAGATCAGTTGTGTCATTTTACCTTGTTAGTCTATCCAACTATCGACTACATAGCTGGACTAAAAATTGATGTTCAATCCAACAGCCAGATTGATCAATCTCAGTAGCCTAGAGAGTGATTCCAACCAGTACATGTACCTGATTTGGTGTTTTACTATAATGCACCATACAGAGTTATTGAACATCACACACGAGAGCTTTCTGAAAACACTGTGTCTGAAAGGACCTAACCTAGCTTAGCTTAAAAACTGAAAACAGGGGAAAACCTGAACCAAACAAAGTTAAAAAAAAATAAGCCTGATTAAACATAGCTCACTGACTAACATGTTATATCTGGGTTGAATAATCAATAAATAACCTGTAACCTGTTTGTTGGAGATATTTATCTGTCCAGACATGAATTTGGTATTATAAAATGCAAATATAGACTAGTATCCAGTTATGACTAGTTATTCACTATTGCCTTAACTGTTTGCTACATTAGTTGTGTATAGAGATTGTTTTGTGTCAGTAAAAATAGTGTTTTTATCTGATGCAATACATCAAACGTCTGAGTTTTGGCTGGGAATTGTGGATGTTGCAGTTACTTGAAATGATGCTCCACCACTACCATTTTTTAAAAGAAATATTTCAGTGTAAACATCACTGCAGATTTGTTTATGTTTTCAGTCCACTGGCCATCGTGTGACCACCTTTAATTTCCTCACAACTGAAACATACTCATACTTCTGTTCTGTGACTGGTCCAGATTTATTTCTCATTCCAAATATTACATAGTAGTTCGCAAAAAAGAGAAAAGGGATCACTTGAAGTCTTGAAGAGATATCACTGAGTTGTAAAATGAGATAATAGTTAAGATAATCACATCATTGAGATACAGTATGTGAACTGAAAATCTGGTTAGAGGGAGTTGAGAGTTGATGTTAAATAGAAGGGATTGAAACTAAAGGACAGACATGTGGCGATGAAACTTCAGTGTGGGATAAAAGGAAGATTGGGCTAGAGGTGAGGAGGGCTGGATCATGTCCAGAGAGAGAGAGAGAGAGTAAAACAGAGAAGGAATCCTCTTCTTCTCCTCTTAATGTCTCTCCATGCTGGCTCTGACTGGGCACCTCTTCAAAATCAATTTAAGAAATTTCCATTCAGCCAGAGTTCCATCATTAGGATTTTATAATTTCATCTTCCTCCTCCAGTGCCTTTATCCCAGAGCCCCTCAGTTCATCTCTGCAGCACAACCCCGGTGAATAATTAACCGCAGCCGTGAGCAGAAAGAAGATGAGCGAAACAAGCTTCTATCATTCAGACACAGCCGCACACCTTCAGCGGTGGTGATGGCGTGCTTTTAAGTCTTTTCCTCTGCTTGTACTGTATCTCTACGGTTTTACTTAAATCTGACATACCTTGTCTCCCACTCGCACATTAACATCCTGCTCAGACACAAACACAAGTTCTTACACACAGGCTCAGATGTTGAATATGTCTCAAACGCACCCACTTTCAGCAGGCTCACATCCGCCTTATCATCTGCACACACACCGGCTTACTGTCTGCCCTTCCCTTTATTACCTAAAGGTATTTTAGCTCTGGTGGCAGAGGTAGGTGGGGCAGGAGAGGTTTGGGATAGGGCTAAGGGTTTGGGTAGGGTGATTGGGTAAGAGCAGCATCTTACCCTCTAAGGTCCTTTTGTGACACAGCAAGTTTGCCAGCCTGTTCATATATACTACTAGAAGGAGGGGCGGACAGAGCCCTCATCTGCCCTTTGAAGCCTTCAGTGTACGCCAGATTGGGGTGAGAGAGAGAGAGCGAGAGAGATGGAGGAGCTACAGTACTGAAGTTGAGAGCAGGTTAGAGGTACACCGGGGGTGGGTCGTAACCAGGCCTTAGTCTCAATATCAGATGTGGATGAACAATCAATACGCAGGCTTCATTGGATCCTCTGCAGTCCAGACCTCTGACACCAGCTGACACTTTGAGGAGCATTTATTCTGCTGCCATTTGCCTAATGGGCCTGTGATTTGTATATCTTCAGCAAGCAGTGGCTATTACTCTGTATTCTGCTAACACAGATCCAGTATGTCTCACAAATGTGTGCTAATGGTTTGGTAAAGAATCCAGTATTACACTGGCATACTAATGGCAAAGGCATGCAGTAAGAGCCTGAGAGAATTTTTAATAGCTTTTTGTTCTACAAATGGAATACATTTATTTATATGCCTTTTTCCAACGTACTAAATGCATCTAATTGTTTTTCTGTTTCTTTTGAGTTGGTTGTCAGTTAACTCTCTCATTTTGTCTGGGACCCTAATGTCTTTAGGTTATCATTTTAATTTGCCTGTCTTTGTTGTTTTATAACTGTGTCTTGTTAAGAGTGTGGTTTTTTAAATGTATTTAAAACGTAAAGCTTTTCCTTCTTTTTTATAAAGTGCTGCACTTCAGATATTCTTAGCCACAGTTAGTGGCTCTGCGGATGACAATCTTGGTTGTTGGTCAGTTAAACAGTGAATGAAACTTGCTGACTTTGGTAAACCCATGAATTTTCCACTGATGACATTTGTGGTTGACATTTGTGTTTGACAGTGAAATATCTTTAAAACTGGATTAGCATTTTATTTGATGCTGACATTCATGGTTTGTCTGAACTTAAGTGATCCTATCAGGAAGAAAGTGGTCACAGTTTCAGTTTCTTCATGCCTCAAATAGGTGTTAGTGTCACTGTTGAAAGGTTTTGTAAAAAGTACTTCTTATTTTAAAGGAGGAGAAAAATTGTGTTTCTATAATAATAAAAAACAAAAGCAGTTCGCTGGCTCCACAACCACTGGAAAGACTTCCAAAGGTAACTGATTAGACTGTTACTGCCTCAGTCTGGAATCAGACTATTGCAGAGATATGAGATGATGCCAAAAGAATAATGTTTCAAAGGTGAAATTTGAGAATTAATCAGTCAGGAGATTGCATTAAAATCAGAACTCCTAGTTCTTATAGAAGGTTACAGAAAGTCGAAAGTAATAAAAAGTTTAAGTGCAGAATATTTACTATCCAGGTGGCATGGCTTCTACGAGTTGGTTTATTAATGAGCAACACTTGAGAGGAACGAAACAAGTTGCAGGCAGAGCAGAGATATTTGGTTTTTCCTAAGTAGCTGCCATTCTTTTTAGCATGGAAACAGGATGAGCCTTGGTAATGGTGTTGACATGTGGAGATGTGTTTATGTGGGTTTAGGGAATTTATGTTACCCAGCTGCTGTACTGCTGCTTTTGACTGCTGCAAACTAGGTGGAATTTACAGATTGGAAGTGGCACACTATCATTCTCAATAATGCACATTTGCCAAAGTGTTGACTAATTGGAACTATTAAAATCTTGACACCGGTGGTTAATTTGTTTCCTTGCGTTTTATAGCGATCATTTGTCCCATCGGAAAGCTCTGATGAAACATGAGGTGATTACGGCAGTAAGCGAGTCTGATAGAGTTGAACACGGTGCAGGCCAACTTCTCACACGCCTAAAGTCATCAGTCGCTGACATTTTTGTTGAGTGGAAGTACTGGACCCCGATTGTTGTCATTGTGATGAACAAGAACTTTGTGAACCTCGATCGGGCATTAGTGAGCTTGACCTTTCTGTGAAATCTTTGTGGAAAACAAAGTGAAATATCTTAATTAGAAAGAGATGGACTCGCTGAGAACACGCATTGATCCGGCAGAACACTAGTTTTTAATACAGACACAGACAACTCCAAAGCCATAGGATAAAACTAAAACTAATTTTAGTGTGCTTTCACAAGTCTAGTGTGGTTATTTTGAGGTACACTGAGCTCTTTGTGTTTCCCCTACCTGCTATTTATTCCTGTCTTTCACCCCTGTAAACTGTGCAAATTCATACAGTAAACCCTTGTGTCAACCCAGAGGGGACTGTTAGTGCTATCCTCAGCCCATTGAGCTTCAGTATAGAGACCCACAGCTTCCCCAGTGCAGTCAAGAGTGCAGACATGTTGGTTGTAGCTTGTCACAGCTATTGACAGAGACCTTGTAAAACTCCAGTCCAGCAGAGCAAGGCACCACTCAACCTCAAATTCCCCTTCTTGACTCCTGTTGATCGGCTCTGATGTAAACAGTCTGCCAGCAGAGCACTTGTTTGACCAATAGAAAATGCTGTCTGTCTGCTGCTGTGATGCAACTCGGTATTTTGTCCAATATCCAGCCTGTACTTTGGATTTCTATCAACTTGCATCACTGTGAGTTACTGTGGTAAATGGGAATGTGAGCCTTTGGTTCACATCTAAATTACTGGTGAGAGATTAAGAGCTATATGAGATGCAAGAGATATTATTAGCCCTGGCAGTATTCGGGAGAAAAGTCTACTGTAGGACCCAGATGCCGCTGTTTCATCAGACATGTTTTTGAGGTTAAAAAAATGATTAATTACTACAATGTTTTAGAGATTGCAAACATACGGTCAAGGAATGTAGTTGATATTGATCTGCTGAGGCTAAGAATAATGTTCAAAGGCATCAAGCTTCAGGGAGTAGGCTGGTCGGGTTTCATTAAGTGTAAACATTTTCAAGAAAAAAAAAATCCTGAAATGAGAGAAATCTAGGGAATAGGAGATGAGGGTGAGATATAAAGCCAACTAGAAAAGAAAGAGAGGAAAAAAGAGAACAATTGATGTGCTTTTTTATTCCTTGAGCCATCTCTTTAACTCTGCAGCCAACTCAGGATAGAGAAGCGTGTTTGCTGAATGATGGAGCTTTTCAGCTCTGGTGGTGGCTGCAGTCCCTGTCTCTGGCTCTGACATTAAACTATGGGCAGCAGCCCCAGGCCGACATTGCCAGAGCCCCGCGTGGACATGGATGAAGCGCCCACCCCCGCTTTATCTCCGGTTCCAATAACAAAACCCACATAAATGGCCTATATGGGAATTTAATAAGTGTTTGAACAAACTGCATCTGCTTCTGTTTGATTAGTTTCAAGGGCATAGTACTGTCTGTTTGGCAGAATGGGCTTCCACCTGCCGAAATGCATTGCAGGGATGATAATAGCATTTGACTTCGATTGAGGGCTTTGCGATTGTTTCATCTTTGTTTATCAATGTTTTTCCCATGGTTTTTGGCTAATTGCAGAGCAGAGTGGCTTGCAGAATGCCTATTAGTGCTGTGCTGATTTGAGAGACGGGCCAGTGGAAAAAAGAACTGTTTATCACTGAAACAACTCAAAAGCCCATTTGTATGTACACAAATTATCTTCTACTCTCTTCTGAGACTGCACAGACATTCACATGTTGTTGTCCACACACACACACAGGCATAAAGACAACAGGCATAGATAAGAAGTACTAGTCTTTTGTATTCAAGCCCACCCACAGAAAATGAAGCTGTACACGTGAGTACATCACTGCTGGGTACGTGTATGTCCTTGCATTGTCTGCTGCCGGTTGGCACTGAGAAAAAGAGTAAAACAAAAGTGGGAGAAGGAGGTGAGGTAAGGTGAGGAGAGATGGAGGAAAGGAGTAATGGCAGACGAGGGAGTAGGGGCCATGAGAGAAGGAGGGGAGCGGAGCCCTGCATCTCCAGAGTCCTCCTCCACAGCCCAGGGGCGGTGACGCAGCAGCAGCTGCTTCTGCCTTTCAGAACTATGGTCACAGTCATACGAAGCACCATTTATCCCCCCAGCAACAACTACCAGCAGCCGCTGTGCACTAATCAGCACACCAGTCTTGGCTTCAGCTCAACCGAGGGAGTCTGACTTTTCCCCTTGTCAGCTTTGATCTGTATCGATGCTGATGTACACTGCGCTCGCTGGGCTGAAACGTACAACACACAGGCAATAATGTCCTACAGATGGGTCAGGTCGCCCCATACAACGGGGTTAATTCCCTGCCATGGTGGCCAGCCTCTTGCACCTCACAAAGCCAGGGAGTTTGTGGAGGGCTGGCAAAGGCCGGCAAGTGACAAAGGGGGAACACAGAAGGATGTGCGAGAGAGAGCATGGTCTGTTGGCTCAGCGTTCCCTGTGTTTGTGCATGTGTGTTTATGTTTCTGTGGTAATTAAATCATGAGATCCCGTGTTTTAGAGCACTGCACATGACTCTGTGGGCCAGACTTAATTACAAGTAAACATGTATGCTGTAATTACACACAACCATACCTGTACAACAGCACCAGGTCTGACGAAGGTTGTCCGAAACAATATCCTCTGCAGGAACAGTTTCATCTTGCTCTGATAAGCATGCTTGGAGGACGATGCAATGACGTTGCCTTATTATCTAGTGTATGCATTCATCTTGGACAGTGTTTTAGCTGATACAGTATAACCTTCACCCTGTCTGTTTTTGTCCATTAGCAAATAGATAAACATTGCAGCAGGATCCTGTCAGCACAATATGTTGTGGCTATTAGGATAATATTTATTACGTCCTCCAACTGGGTGAAATACGTTAGAGCATATGTCACATGTGTAGCATATGTACACATATAGCCTCTTCTTCAACTTTTTGCTGCCATTATCTGTGTACTATTACAGTTAATACCCACATACAGACACATGCACACAGCTTCAGAGATTCCTCTTTGGCATCCACACTCTCACGCTTTACACAATCCACAGATCGATAAACATATACAAGCCCTCGATGTACACTTACAGTAGCAAAAAGCAGTGTCTGGCTGATTTCCACATCAGCTTCTTTTCCAGATGATCTCAGTTTGTCCCGCTTGTACCCAGCATGACAGGCTACAGATGGGGCCTCCCGAAGGCCAAGCCTTCTTGTCACCATGTGATCCTGATCTTAACCTAGCTGTCACTCGCATGCTAACAGAACAAATGGAAAAACATGTCATAAAACCTGTCACTGTGAAATGTGAAATCTCCACCATCTTATCTTGATGATGAATCTGAAAATTTTAAACATTTGAGATTTAACCTACCGACCGGTAAAAACCAACAAACTGTCTGGCTAGCGTGTTGCTCAAGCCTTCAAATGTCTTCCCTCAATCTGTGTTTTAAAGGCATTAAATAGCTAATAGAGAGCGCTGTCTAACATATCAGTCCAAACCCTTGCTAAAATGTTAAATAATAACAAGGCCATAGCATGCCATCGAAAGTTATTTCAGTTAGACAGTTTGTGTGGAATGCTGTAGAAAATTAGTGAAGGTACTGTATGTACAGTTTTACAGCACAGTACAGGTGGATGCTCGTGGATGAAGGGTGATGTAATGGCAGTGGCAGTAGCAGCAAGTCAGCAGCACATGCAGCAAAGAGTGAGCAGAGCACTAATGGTTTAAGTACAGCACCCTGATTGAAAGTTCGCATTGAATATGCTGCACTGAGAGGTGAATACCATGTGAGTGTAACAGGCCACTGCTTGCAGGTATCGCTTCATGTATCTCCAACTTTGGATTTTGAAATTGTCAGATAAAGTGAGGGATTAACTGTTCCTTTGTGGGCCGAGGAAATTCTTCTACAGCTTAATCTAAATAAACCATTTTAAAATGGATTATCTGAAAAATGGATCACCACAAAGCTGAAAACAAGGCAGCTTTTCTTAGCTAATGAAAATGTGATACTGGATGTAAATGCTTTAAATCATATTCATGCACCTCAAGCTGTTCAGTGACTCCTTGTGACCCCCCTGAGTTAGTTTTATTTCTCCGCTGCCTCCTGTTTGTCTTTAGTTCTTTAGTGAAGTAAAATTAATAGTTATTTGCTGCACAAAATGATTCAGAATTGGAAAGTGCTAAATCCTTAGTTAACACCTCGCCGTCACTGGTAAGGTGCTTTCTACCCACGAACACCTACTGTCATAAATAAGCACAAAACCTACACACACATATCAAAACACACACCAATACAAGCCAACTCTCACAAGCACATGCCTAAGTAGATTAACACACACGCACCAAGGAATCAACTCGTGCCGGAAACCCGTACATGTGCGCACATACACACACTTGTGTGCATCTGGTCAAGTGCACATACTGTACTTGCAAACAGGAGCAAAACATGTGATATGGGTAATTTCCCATCTAATAGTGTTAGATACCAGACACAGGAGCCCTGCTGTGAGACTCTTGTTATGCATGAAAGTGTGTCATATAAATTCACAGTCATTCACAGTTTCTGATTAACGTGGATGCTTGTTATGCTTACAGTCCAGGCATTTAAGCCGACAGGTTGTGCTTGTTGTAAGCTGTTTCCTGTAAGAGCTTTGGTGAAAATGTAAATGGAGCATACAGATGTACAGACACACACTTCCTGTCCCTGCCTCCTGTCAAGGGAACTCTGCATGAAAATTGGTTTACATTCCAACTCAAAACCATTACAAAGGAAACAGTCTCCGTGGGATAATATGGCATTTTAATGTTTATGGATACTTAAATCCTCTAGAGCCTCCGGCTACAGTACATTTTCTAGCTCTGTTCATTTCTGTATGTGATTCAGATTTGACCAAAGCTGCTACAACAGCATAGTGAATATACACAAACGTAGAGCAACAATAAAGTGCATGAATTAGATATGAGGTTGACAGAAGCAAAATGTCTATGTGCTGTTTGCTTTCACTCTGCACTGCAAACGTGTAGACAGCTAGAAAGCTAGGTGGCTAATATATACAGTATAAGAAAACCTCATAGCTAAACAACAGGAAAAGATGATTTTCCTGTTGCCTTTCTAAATGGCCCGTGTTTGACCATGTTTTCTGATCTGTGACTTCTATGATTAGTGTTTTTAACTAGGCAGTTAACACCACACCATTCTCCTGCCATGTGAAGTTTAACAACTGTGATTCTATGATTCAAAAACAACTCTTTATAGGATGGTTCCAGTAATTATTTTCATTTAATATATTGCTATATTTATACGAATCTTATCTATTACCCCTGACATCAGATTTTTAAACTGATGCAAGATCACCTCTTGATTTTACTAGAGAAGACATCTGGCTCTGACATCCAGTCCTCTCCGATTGTTCAGAGGTGTTACAGCGTGATGCCTCTTGCCTCATGTAGACAAACTTTGGCTGTATAGAGCTGTGCTATAATGAAGCCTGTTCCACACACACCCCAACAACAACACATTTGTTCTGCCATCAATTTAAATAATGGAATTAGCATTATTTAGCGATCTGATCTGTTGTTTAAGCTTTGACTTTAACTTTGAGCAGCAAACAAGTAACAATAGTTTTCTAACCTTAACAATTTTATGTGGAAAAACTTGCAGAAATCAAGTATTTAAAGATGTTGTAAACGTTTTGCAGCACATTACAAAATATGAGACATGCACAGATATTGTACATACATGTACATGGACAGATGCATGCATTTTCTAGTTCAATGGTTAGACTGGTGAGCTGCAGACATGAAGGCGTTCATCTGCAAAAGACAAGAGGAGACTCCTCTCCTCAGCACAGACCAGGCCACTCCACTTGAGCTGATTGATTTCCCATCAGTTTTGTATCCCTGATAACTGCATGCCTGGAGGGCTGCAATGGCTTCAATATTTCACCACTATATACCCGTACAGCCACATTCTGTTTAAAGCATGGTTTTCTGTGTGTGTGTTTTGTGTGTGTGTGTGTGTGTGTTTGTGTGTTTGTGTGTGTGTGTGTGTGTTGGATGCACATATGTTTCTTTGATGGGTGTCTGTGTGTTGCTGTATGTGTAGAATAGCAGTACTCAAGGTACCCTTCATAGCAGAAGATACTCACAGTCAAAACAGAGATATGGACAAATATTGAACCTCCATGCAGATGCTGCAAAAATGTACAATACCATACAATCTTCCCATCCACATCCGGCACATTTGTTTCCTCCTGTAGCAACACGCTTAGTTTTAAAGTCTTGGGTTTATAAATGTCCAGTGGAGTTATTGAAACACTGCTTTATGAGATACTGAGCAGCAACTTGCCAATTAGGGTGGCGGTGATTTTTATTAATTTCACTTAATCATAAAACGTCATATGTTAAAGCATGGTACTCTACCAAGTGAAAGACAAACTTTATCTTCCAATCACTGCAATTTGCTTCACTGTTGGGAGTTATTGAGCTCTACCTGCAAACCCTTATCTACTGCAGCTACCTCCCAATTTTGTATTTGTGCCAGAACCATTACTGCTATTATTGTGCATATTATTATCTCTGAGGACGCCGCACACAAAACATTTCAAACAGCTGTATGATTTAAAGCCTCAGATAAAACTGCAGAAATGTTTATGATGCTGCCTTAGTAAAATAGAAAATCACCATTTTATCTTAAGTTAGTTACTCATCTTGATTAACACTCAAGAAGTCAGTGAATTTTCTGTCTCCTTAAGGAAAGACAGCAAACTGTTAATTGTGTGTGATGAATATATGAGCACTACTTCCTTGCCTGATTTTGAGACCTTTGGTTTGTGTAGGATTTAATGTTTTTTTGTTTTTTGAGATGCACTTCTTAATCAGGGTGTTCTGTGACCAAATCACTGGTATTTACTTTTACTACTGTGTTTTTCTCTATAATATGCCAAATATTTTATACTTAGCTTTACACTGGTGCTTCTGTGTTAATATATTTGTGACATGTATCCACACAACCATAGAAAGATTTTCAAATGGCTGCTTGGGAGTTGAGATTAGTTTTTACAGTTAAGGGTAGAATTAGATCAGGCTTAGGGTTTTAGTCATGATTGACAAAGTCAAGAATCACAAAATCTTAAGGGGCAACGCAATGCATTATGCCAATGAGTGTGCTCACAACTATAGAAAGACCAATGCGTTTGTGTAGTTTTGCATGTGTGGTAATTAGAGAGAGCGAGGAAAGCAAGCAAAGTGGTGTCAGTATTTTTTTCCAACTGCTCTGCTTACATTAGCATAGATCATGCAGCAATCCATAATGCATAGCTCGTTAACAAGGTTGGTATTTTTGATCCATAATTAAGGAGTATATGTCTCCAGGGTTAAACATGTAATGGCTGAAAGCTGCTTTTTCTTCTGCCAGTCCTAGGCCAAGTTATTCTACAGTATGGCAGCTATCGATTCGCTGTGCCATTTGGCTATTGATTGGCGTGAACGCCATTATGTCAGTGAGATTACAGCCCCCTAAAGCTCAGAGATTCAGAAGTGGAAAACCAGTGGCTGAGAACTGATGAGATGAGCTGAGTGCTTACTGCATCAGATGCAACAGCAGCTGTGTTTCAGCAAATGACAGAAGAGCGAAGCACAGCACACAACCATTCAGCTTAGTGTGGCTTGGCACAGAGTATTGCCTTGTTACGGTTCAGCCCTGAGACGTGGTTGATCTGTTTGTTTTTTGTTTCACTTCCTCTTTTATTTTGACATCCCCTGCCTAGTGCCTTTTTGTTTCCTGCCTGTCTCTCTGGTTGCCGCTAATCAGGTATATGGATAAGGGCAAGAAGCCCAGTGGGTAGAGTAGTCATTTACGAAACCCGGGGTGAGTAGTTTGATTACCAGTCACTCCAGGCTACATGTTGAGGTGTCCTTGAACAAAACACCAAAACTCCATGGTAGTGCTTACATCTACTATCTGGGAGCTGTCCAACAACAATTTGCCCAAGCGGATCAATAAAGTACTAATAATAATAATTATTATTAAGAGACCCGTCTACCCTGTCTATTTGTCAGATTGTTGCCTTCTCTACGTGGTGACTCAGCCCTCGGTCTGTTTTTTTGCATGTTTTTGACTGTTTGACCTGTCTGTCCGCTCCGACTTTTTGTACTTGAAGAAACATTTTCTTCACCAGCATTATTCTTACTCCATCTACTGTCCAGCTCTACTGAGGCCCTGGAGGGACGGCTCTGTAGCTCTGTAGCTCTTTCTCTGTCTGTTCTGGACATCGGACCAGAAACATCGGTTTCTGGAATTTATCTTTTATTGAACTATGGCTTTTTGTTCCAGCTTTTGGACTTTCCCCCTTCCGTCATTGAGTGCTTGTGCTTATGCTAACCTGTCACCTTTGAGTGTTTCTCCCCTCAGTTCTCCACACACACACACACACACACACACACACACACACACACACACACGCCTAGCACAGCAAAGTCAGAGCACTCTCAATTCTTCTCGTTTCTATCTGTGCCAAAGGGAGCTATAGGAAAACAGAGGGGAGTGAATAATCACGTTGGCTATTCTGGAGACACTGATTTTTTTTATTGGTGCGCCTCATTGCGAACTAATATTCTCTGTGACAGCCACTGCCTCCCAGATTGTCTTTGGTTGATCATTCAAATTGACCACAATTCACTGTGTGGTTGGGTGAGGGGGGTGGGGTTTTTAGAGGTCTGGGATAATTGTGAAGAAGGTTGCGGAGTGAGGGGGTTGAGGAATGCTCATCATCCTCAACCAGCTCTCTTGCCTTTCTCATTGGGCCATCATATATTTATAGCAGTATTGAATTTAATTGCATTTCTCGCAAGGAGCCTGAATTTTAACAGACCTATAAATGGAAATCCAGGAACATGATCAACTGTGTAGTGTGCGCACTCATGAAAACTCAGTCTGCAGCCTGCGTAATGAAAAACTCTAAAGCCGAGTCCATCAACCTGCTGTGTCCTGGATGCCAATGAGGCCCGGTAACTGCTGACCTAAAGGTTGTGTGTTGAGCCATGTTTTTCAATGAGGCACAGTTTGAGAGTGCACCAGTTAAAAGGTAAACCTCTGGGTGGTAAATGGCTCTTAAACTGGTCTCGTATTCATGGTATAAGAATTTAAATGCACTGAATTCAGCATCTTGCCTGCTCTTCAAACAAACACAGTTTAGGGAGTGCTAACACACAATTGTATGGGCTGCCCTCTGCAGAGACGCTATTCAAATTCAAATTCATGGTGTGTTTATTGGATAATAAATTGAGCATGGAAAATTAATTTGCATTTGTTCATCATCCCCATGATATAGGGCAGCAGTTTCAATACGTTGGCACCCAGATCTTAATAACCCAGAGGCCAAACTGGCATATCAATATGTGCTTTCTTTCTTTCTTTCTTTCAAGGACACTAGAGTGGAGCCCTGTGGCAACATCTCCGTATGATTCACACTTCCTCCCACTAAATTCTTGTCACTCACAGTCTGAACCGACGTATCAGGCTCACTTAATGCAGAGCCGAGAGTTATCACACATTCAGTGTAATCAAAATCCTAATGAACGTCATTAAAATCAAGGCTTTAAAAACCAAGGCTTACATCACTATGGGTTTACACAGTCAGGTTATATCTGTGTGTGCATAATTGAGCACAGGGATATCAAAGGCTGTTAGAGTGCCTCAGGCGAAAAGCATGGAGGTCACCTTTTATTCAAATCAGGCCTGACATGGGCATTTTTCTTCCTTTACATTCTGAGAATTAATTTTCTCCATGCAAAAACTGCTACAGCAGACGGCTGGAAGTGATGCATGGAGCGAGCGAGAAAGCGGAAGCTGGGTGGCCACATCAATTTCAAGCAGCTGTCTGGTAACCCAAAGGTCACACGTTTAATCCCAGCAACAGCTAATGTGCAGCTGGGATTACAAGAGTGTAAAATAAATAAGTCCTTGAATGTGACTGTTTGGGCCAACACATGCCACATCTCGGTGGCAGTTATGGTTCTGAGCAGTTATTATTTTCCATTGTTAAATATTCTGATTAGTTTCTCTTAAGAGACCTACAATCTCATATTGCTTTTTACCTCATCTTGCTTATTATCTTTTAAGACATATAAAGGCAGCAAACAAGTCCATTTGATTCGTGCTGTATTGATGATCAGAAACGTGCTAATTCATTTTCAGTTGATCACATTGTTTCAGCTCTAGTTGGTGATTGAAACACTGTGATAATACTTTGAATTCGTTGTCTGATAACTAAACATGCACAACGTCTGTAAGCCTCTAAAGCATTTTGAGCTTTACGTCTTTAACCCTGGTGAACAGTTTGATTTGGTTAAAAGGACACAGCAGATGTCCTATGATGGAGGTTCACGCAGAGGCCATGTTTGTTGCTGTAGTGCCTTCGAGCACTAGAAGGAGCAGAAACCTCTCACTCATTGTAAATCACTCGGTGGGGTGAGAGAGCACGTGGGTCATGAGGGTTATATATTCTGTTAGTGACTCCTGGCTGTGTGCAGTGGGGGTGGTGCGTGTGCGTGCGTGTGTGTGTGTGTGTGTGTGTGGTGGTGGTGGTGGTGGGGGTCAGTCACGGATGCGCCGATTTTCCGCGCAGACCGGAGGCACGAGCCGCTGCTGCTGCCTCGGCACGCGCTGACTCTTCAAAATAAAACCGGTACCTTAAATAAAACTGACGAGCGTGGACGGAAGCTCACCGTATACCGAAGCACAGCAATAACGAGGATGATGGAAGCAACAGAACCACACGAATTCGTCAGGCTGCAAGCGCCTAAATGTTGTTTTAACAGCGAGAAGAGTCGGTAGAGTGGTAGAAAGTGCCCAAACTGGTAAAAATGGCCCACCTTTACACTTATTTTCTAAAAACTGTGCTTACTGGCAATTCACCTCAATCCAGACTATTCCTGTGAGTATAGTGGCAGGCGTCTATCTCCACCATATCTCCCTCCGAAGTCGTAGCATATTCAACACACTGTGTGAGAGTAGCCTGCTGCATTATCACTAACATGACAACAGAGGAGGCGAAGCAGCTGGTGTGTTCAACTCTGCTGGCTCACCTCCAGTTAGTCGCTGTCCAGCGTGCTGAAACGCTCAGTCTCTGTCCAGGGTGCCGAGCATCATCGCGGGCTCCACAGAGAGGCTTTGTAAATCCGCTGCGAGGAGGCGCCGAAAACGCCGGTCCAAACACCGAGCCGCCACCGTTAAGTTGTCACTGAAGAAAATCCAATTTTCCCAGCCGCGTTTCCAGCACAATGCAGACAGCTCCGAGAGTCAGAGCGAGTGTGTGTCAAAAAAACAGAGTGAATTCAGACATAAACGGTGAAAGTGTAGCCTGCTGGCTAAATGGAGCCGCTTTGGCAAGTCTAACTGCTGAGGCTTGTCTGCTAGTTGCTTCTTCCTCCGGATAGTCTCTCTCTCTCTCTCTCTCCCTCTCTCTCTCTCACATATCCTCCTCGCTCTATCAATCACTATTCAATTCAAATATGTAGGAGTGACAAGACTGAAACTAATAGCCTCCACTACCCCTGAGTCTACAATAGACACGAGCAAATGACTGCCAATAGTTAAGCAGAAATCATTTAGTATTAGCTCTATTGGAAGTGATGTGATAAAGAAACATTCAGTTTGATTTAATTCAATGCGACTTTGCCAGCAGTATGTGAGCTATATGTCCTTCTCTCTCTCTTTCTCCGTATCTCTCTCTCTCTCTGTCTCTCTCTTGCACACTCACACACAGGCACACACAATTGAATTCAGCTGAATTTATGGTCAATTTACTTATGTAGAGGGGACAGCCATCTGTTTCAGGCACCTCCTGCCCTGCCATTTAGTGTTTTTTTTTTTCGTTTTTAACAGAGCAACAGTTTCTCACAGATTATTCAGTGGTAAATGACAGTCAACAACACTGGTGTGGGGGGGATTAGTCTCTAAAGAAAAGAACAAATGTGATAATTAATTTGTGAAGGGTGCTATTCAAGTAGTGCAGCAGCATGCAGATAGTATAGTGTAATAAGATGTGATGTTGTAGCAGATTGAAACGGCATAATGTAAATTTAAATTAAAAGATTAAAAAAGGATTAAAATTCACAAAATCAACTGTTGAGGAGCCGAGTGAAAACATGGCATTAGGAATATGTCTTCTAACTGTTGACACATACTATGTGTTAAAGCTACAGCGTGCAACTCCTACAAATATCATTAATACTATAAACATGGAGATATGCTCCATAATTTGTCTTAATGTGGAGGGGTGCTGTCAAAGCCTACTGCGACAAAGTCACAGAACAGTACTGGCTGTAGGGCTTCTAAAGGTTTTTAAGCCAGGTGCCCCTTTCTCGCCAGTCAGAGGAAGCTGAAGCCTGCATCACATACTGAAGAGAAAGGGCTCAAGACAGTGTCAGTATTTGATCCCCTGGGTGAATTGATTTTAAGCTTTATGCTACAGCTAGCTTGATTCCCATAAGTTCCATATTGTAACTTTAATAACCGTTTAAAATGACCTTATATGTGTGTGTTATAAAACCAAAGATCCCGATAGTAAAATGGAAACGTTAAAACTTTAACCATATCACAGTGCAAGATGAAACTAAGCTAATACAATTTATCCTGGAAGGGAACATGAGTGTTGGTATCAAATTTTATGACCAACTCCACTCAAAATCACAAAGGTCATGATAATGCTTTAGGAAAAGTCAGGGGATCACCAACCGTGAATATTTTTACAAAATTTCACTGCAGTCCATCCATTATTTCACCGGGTAAATGAAAAATTGGATCTGCTGGTTGGATGAAAAGTCACACACAGTCACAAATCATGAGGCAGGAAAAATATTATCTAAATTTCCTGACACCTTAAGGCATTGAATTGTAAAATATGGCAATAAATTTACAGTTGAGCAACCTATTGCATTATTATAGAACTAGAATATGTAACCATGCAGTATAAGGTCACTAGCTCTGTATCAACAGATAATAAGAGTCAGTATATAGTCAGGGGTATTACATTTTGATGCCAGAGAATATGCAAAATACATTCAAGTACACTGTAAAGTCCTGGTTGAAGTACCATACTCTGTTCATAGTCTTGATATGTCCCTATAGGGTTATCACAGGAATATTGTAGTGTTTTTCTATCAGGGATTTGGCTGCCTCCTCCCCATAGAGGAGAGGAGTCTGCTGTGTCTCATTAGCTTTCAAAACCACAACCATATAGTGTGACTACGCACAGCTACTTCAAATCAAGTAGGCACAGAAAAGCCCTCCTGCACTGGATTGTCATTTTAAAGTTATTCAGAACCCACACATGCCGACATCACATTAAAAGTAATTTTCGATGATTAGGCTTTTCATAAGCCAATCAGTGCCGATTAGACTCGGGGATAGAGAGAGATGTGAGGTGACTGTCTGAGTGAGCTTTGATGGGTGAGATCACAAGGTTATTCCTCGGTCTGAGTCAAAGTGAATGCGTGATGAGAGGTGTTAAATATTAAGGAACCCCTGCCCCCACCTGTTAGATCTCACGCTCCAGCTTCAACATTATTTTAGGATTTTTCTGATGTTTTGGGGGGGAAAAATGGAAAGATTGTCCTTTGGCTGCCCAGAAGGGGAAGTTGAATGTGTGGTTCTTTTATGATACTGTACAGAGATGAGCAACAAGAGATCGCTGTCGCTACCTGTGTGATCTTAAAGTGGCTTAGAGGACTATTGGATGCGAATTGCGTCTTTTTTTTATCTCAATCTATTCAGTCACGCTCAATTATTTTGGCATGGACTGACAGAGCAACAGACGCAATGACATCAGCTGTAGACACATCTGTTCCATAATCACTAAACCAAGATTAGGATTACAACATCTGTGCCTTCTCAATCTCAGGGCCAGACCTAGTGTAACAGGCATCCAAATATACCAGGAAGTGTATAGGTGAAACCTAAAGCAACATAATTTTCAATCATGCTGCCTTTTACCTGCTTGTATTAAGTCAGTTAATTTAAACAGCTCTGAGGACGAAATGTGTTTTTTTTTCCGTCAGACTGCAGTGACTATTTAAAGTATTCACCTCCTTAGACGTTTTTCCCATCTTACATTTTACAACATTGAATTGCGATTGATTTAAATTGGCTCTTTTAAAAATAGTGAACAGGAAAATGCTCTTGAATGAATGAATGAATGAAGTGAAAACTACATAATACAGATACATTCATCATGAAGGAAGAGAAGGAAAAGGGAACATGTGCAAATCTGTGTACAACAAGGGGTGTTGAGGTTACAATAAAATAAATTAATTAAATATCCCATTCAGTACTGGTAAAAAAAAATTGCAAGTGAAAACTTTCAAGAGGGGTCAATAGGAATGGGAATGTCAGAAATGAACAGGTGCCTACCTGAGCGAAAAGCAGTAGAAGACCAAAGATAAGCTATCTGGTTTGCAACTTTATGGTTTTGATTCATTCTCACTGTTCTCATAGTGTCATTTTCTTCATCAGCACACAGCTGTTTTAGCAGAAAAGCTATAAAAACCCACTGTGTACTACCTGCCGAGCGGCGAACAGCTGACGAACACATTAGCCTCTTGCTGGTGAACACAATTATGCATTTAGCAGCTAAACAGTGTTGGTACGTATCAAGGACAGAATTAAATTAGATGACTTCTGGACTTAAGTGAAATACAATTCCAAATGAATGCTAATGTTGCTCTATAGCTGCTGAACATGTAAATAAGCAACTTAAACAACTTAAGATGCGACTGTATGTAAATGTGTGTTTAACTTGTTTCCACTCCCTGCAATTGACTAGAAATAACATATGTATGGAAAGAAAGGATTGTATTGTGCAGTATCTATTGATTTCACTGCTCAACGTTGTCTCATTATTTGTAGCTAACATCAGCTAAATGAAACAAGTGAAAAAATTGAATAAAATGGGCCGTTTTCATTAAATCAAAATGAGTTTAGTCAAATATCACCGTTTCTGGTTCATGAGAAGATAACATCTGGTTTTGAGTAGCAGTTGTTTAATTTTGCAAATTACACATTTATTGAGGCACTTTACAGCAAGCGATTACAAATACTTTTTTATGTCACAGTAATTACATAGTCAGAAAGATGTGAGCAGAGCATGTTTTTGCTTGAGGAATTGTTTATTTTTCAAGCACAGAGAAAAGTTTATTAGCAAAATACTGAGCATTGTGCTTCAGCAGAAGAACAGAATAAAAAGTTTTCTCTAGCACAGGCCTACTCTTTCAGGATGTTTTCTTTGCCTCCATATCTGCCTCCCCACACACAAAAACACAGTGAAGCTGTAGGCCCTGTTTTTTGTGCTTACATTCTTTCAATATTCTTGAGTTCTCTGGCAAATGTGCATTTTTAACACTTGACACGCACACAGCTATAATCAACCCTCCAGTGACCAAAGGCATTGAAGCCGTGGTCTCTTCTGGCCTGGCCTAAATTTAGTTGGGCTCGGAACTTAGGTTGAGCCCTCAGGAGCCAAACTGGTGTAAATGAGGTTAGCATTTCAGTCACTGTGTTTGTGTGGCCAGCGGCTAGTTCCACAGTTCCAGCCTCTACCCATCTGCCACTGACCCTTGTTTTGCCAGAAGAGCAATTGCGGTTTGTGGCTGCCAGATTAGTCTGTGGTGACATAATGATTTTGTCCCACATAAGGTTGATTTGACATGCTCTGCTTGTCTGTCTGTTGCTTGCAGGCTCTGCTTCTCAAATCCAGCGCACTGCCTCATTACTGTCAAACACATCAACAGACGGTTCCTCCGTTTGGTGCACATTAATGCGTGTGCATGTGTTCGTGCCGTCACATCTACAGAAGTCTTCTTAAGGAATGTGCATCATACTGGCTGTTTTAATGCGGTTCTTGTTGGGAATCTATTTGTTCTCATCTGCATGATTTTTACTTGCTATCCATTATTAATGGCATATCCACACACAACTTGTTTTTTCTCGCTTTGAGGCTTTTTCTCATGTTAAGTTTTTATTTTCCCCCCAGCTCCTCTTCTGTGTTTCCTCTGAGCTGCGCTTTGATCTCATGGTGCCGGCCCAGCCCAGCTGTCTGGACCAGGTGAGTTGAGATTATTTCTGAGCAGTTTAACTACTTTAAATTCAGTTGACCTTAAATACCTTTTCATGTGAAATATCTCTATTCTAATCAAGAAACTCCCATTTTAAGCATTTTAAAGTGTAGTGATACCTGTACAACAAAACCCATTGTGGACTGATTTTCCTACAGAATTTCTGTGACTGATAATACCTAGTAAGTTACAGTAAGATGAAATTTTAATGATCCTCGCAGGAAGATAGATTGGTGCAGTGCAAAAACAAAAGTAGCAATGCAGTGTAAGTAAAGAGGAGATACAGAGGTTTGTTTCTGTTTCTCACAGATGCACCGACACGTATGCATAGGGATGTAGGTATAGAACATGGATATATAAATTTGTGCTGAAGATACTCATTTACAGACCACTTAAGCATTTACCAAGTCTCATTTTTACCTCTACGTGAACTTTCTAAATTTTGTTTTATCCATTATCAAAAGAGCAATAGATGAAGAGAGAGGCACACAGAGAGAGAATAAATCCTTCCAGGTAACAGTGGCTCAGTTTCATCTGCATTGCACTGCAAACAGAGCTTCTTACCATTTCAAAGCTCTTACCTGTAAAGTCTTCTCTCTCTCGCCTCTCATCTGCATTAGGCGTCGGGCCAGGCAACTCTGGGAGGAACAGGGGCATCAAAACACTGCATGTAAAGCGGGTCCAAGCAGGCGCACAGCTGGTGAAATTTGGCCAGTGGTAAAGTGTGTATGAGGGATGATAAATAGCCAGAGTAAAGCACAGTGCTGACATGAAAGAAAACTTTACATTTAGTTTAAAGGATTATATTCCATACAGTACAACAGGTTAACAATAAAGCTGATTTGAGCAAGCGCTCAGTTTGACGCACGTATCCTTGGCTTGTTTATTATCAATGAATGTGTAAATGTGGGAGGATTTCAGTGAAATACGCGAGGAAGTGTCTGCATGTCATTATGTGGGTTAATGCATTTGTGTTTGTATTTATTAGGCAGACATTTGGCATTTGGAAGCCAGCTAGGGGGCTTTGAAGCATATTGTGTGCATCTGTGTGTGTGTGTGTGAGTTTGTGCGTGCATGCACTGATATGAGTGGAGGTGGTGAAGTGCATAAAAAAAGCCCGGCACGCTCTTTGGAGAGACAGGGGACCTGTTCCAAGATAAAACTAGACTTAGATTAGCATGTTGAGTTTTGGCAGAATTAGATTCCTAAAAATCATTTGCATATTGATTGTATGTCTGATCAAGCTGAATTTAAATAGTAAGTAACTAAGTTTACAGCCGAGGGACTAATACTAAGCTCTAGTGGCAGATATGGCTGCATGAATATAAATCCTTGTTGCAGAACTAACTTTGACAGCAAGTAAATTTGACAGCTTAACAACTTTAATCCTTATTCATATTTATATGGCTTGTTGTTTTATGTTTTTCCATTTACTTCTTCTATACATGTTTTGGCAAGATAAGCATTTCTTGTCTTGCGCTAATATAACAAATGAAATTGAATTGCGGGGTGAATTGAATGGATGTATAGGATCAGAGGTTTTTGAGGGAGTGAGATTAGAGCAAGTGAATGCGGTGGGGGAAAGAGAGAGGGATTACTAGAGGAGACGGTGAAACAGAAAGAGTATTGCTCTGCCAGGTGAGCTGCGAGGTGAGCCAAAGCTTTCAGAGATTATAACAGACTGGTCACAGGTCAATCGGGGGAATGTGTTGTTAGAAACCTGGAGGCTTTTCACCTCCTGCAGCTTGATCGCCTTAGAGACCCATTGTCCGTTTGTGTCTCATTACCCACCCTTGGGTCAGCATTTTCTGAAACAAGTTGCTAAGAAGATGGGGGAGGTGGGGGTGCAGCTGCTGATTGAAGGGATGTTGAGAGAAGGGCTGATGAAAAGAGAGCGGACGGGCTCAGTCTAATCTTGCGTAGAAATAGAGCCTGGAGATATTCTGGCCAAAAAAAAAAAGTAAAGTTTACAAGACCTATTTCAAGATAAAAAGATGTGACTCACTCTGCATTTAAAACCTGTATCACAAGCCCCTGCTTTGTTTCCTGTCTATCTCAGACCTTGTACTAAGTAAGTAAGTAAGTAAATGTAAGCCGTATTAGTGTAGTGGTAAGAATTATAAACAGGAGCTGGACAAAAACAGAAACCTTTCATAAAAAAGGTCAAAAAGCAGAACACTGGCAATGTTCAGCCTTTCATACTGTAACTAAAATCACAAAAAAGTCACAATCAGTTGATTGTAACACAATTTTAAGTTCGACAAAAGAAAATGCAAAGCATCGTGTGTTTCTATCCAGTACCATTATGCAAATTATATGAGTTGTGTTGTTGAGATAAAGAGCTGGTGGCAAATCTTCCATTTGGGTGCCATTAAACCGTTGCACGAGAAGAGAATAAAACAAGAAGATGTAATTAAAAAAGCAACAGTCAAACCTCAAATGGTGAAAGACATGTATAAAACATGATGGAAATATGGCATTTTTGTTTCATGTACATCATGATTAATTCACCAAGTCTGCTTCCATTTGTTACACTTTACTTTCATTCATAGAACAATTTTCCCACCTCTGCCAAGTGCAAAATGCTTTTGTTATATTTATAGATTTTTGGAATTTCTGTCGTTTCAACTGTTTAAAATGTTTGAAAAATACTTGTTTATAAAAAATAACATGTAGAGTTGTATATGTTTTTGACAGTTTTTTTAATGAATTGAGCTCAGTGATATAGAGGAATAAGCTATAGTCCATCTGGCTTTGGCTACAGACAAGTGTGATTCATTGTTGGATTGGGTTATTTCGCTGAATTTGCTGTAGCAACAAATATTGAATGGACCCTTTAAGCTTTGATGATGAATCAGTATTACAGATGAACAATGGTAATGGGATTATGCATGCCAGTTAACAGCCATTGTCAACTGTGTGCAGAATGTGTTGTCTCTGTCTCCTGAATGTGTTGCAGGTTAGTTTGTAGCTGTGACCCCCTTTTTTTTGCCTGTTAGTGATGTTTATCTGTCTGGGAAGTTCTTTTTTTTTTGTTTTATTTGAAGAATACATTTGCAGTTTGGGCAGATTTAGCCTGTTGAAACTTTTTTTCTACCCTGCATTTCTGTGAGAAGCTGTGAAATAGCTTTTACACGTTGTAATGTATTGTGAATCAGAGTTAGTAGTCTCTTCACTTGTTTCTAATTTTACCAGACCTTGGCTTGTGTGTGCTTTATCTTGATTCTAAATGTGGCTTCCTACAAGCAAGGGCAACTGATGAGAACATCTAAAAGACCCATTCTTTACTTTGGTTATTCCGGCAAAAGGAAGTAGTAATATTAATGAATTGAAAATGGTCAGGAGATTTTAGTCTTTCTCTCTCGCTAATAAAATTCCTGTACTTTATGGTTGTACTTCCAGAGAAAATAGTCCCACAACACCTGTTTGATCGGCCTCCAGTGGCGTGAAGGCACAGCCAGCTTAGTCCATATCCGGCAGAAGGTGGGTAGGGCCCTGATGTGATTGTCCCTTTCTGAGAAAACCATGATATTTGTGCAGTGATGAAATCTTGTGTAAGAGGGCTCAAACACTCGCAAACAGTTCGCTCACCATTACTAATACTAATTAGCTTTTCCACCAGGCTTTCATCTCACTTGGATTGATGCTGTTTCTTTAGATTGACACTCTCAGATTGCAGGTTTGCCTCGAGGTAGAAAGGCAGATTAATATCTTGGGTCTTGATGTAATTAGTGTTGTCTCCGTTATGACTGCTGAGGGGCTGTTGAGCACAGCACAAAAGGTGACCTCCAGACTCGAGGAATGTGTGCTAAGATGGGTATGTGTAAGTGGCCAAGTGTGCTAGGTGGACAGAGAATTTCAGCTGTCTTGTTTGAATGGATGTGGGAGTTAATATTGAAGGCTGAAGAGAATATCACTGGCTGTGCTCATATTATATTATGTGAAAATCTTTCCAGTATTTGAGACATTTTACAAGTCGCCCTCGTGTTGCTGCTACAGGAAAAGTGAGAGACTGAATTCAGTAGGCTTCATCATCTGAATGTCTGTACAAAGTATTACCAATTCATTTAGCACAAGTTGAGATATTTCTGTCTGGCTTGACATTGCTATTTCTAGAGCAATGCTGCTAGCATGAGTAAAAGTCATACAAACGGTACCTTAGTTTCATCTCAGCCATCTCTCCAACAGCTGAAATGAATGTGAGCACCTTTTTCAAAATAGCATAAAACAGCCCTCACATTTCCCCAAACAACTTGAGCAGCATAAGCTGAGCATTTTGAAGAAAAACACTGCTTGCTGCTGTAGAGTGTAACTGATAACTAGGTTATTATTAGCAAGTAAAATGTGGTCATTTACCTACTAAATACTCTTTCTATCCTCGGGTATATTAGATCTATGAGTGGAGGTAAACAGGGTATGACAGAAAATAATTTTTGAGTGAACAACTCCTTTAAAGCTATTGATTCTCAGGTGACAGGTCGGCTCTTGTTTGCATCACCACTTTGCTTCCAGAAGGAATAGAAATTTTTTTATTTATTATTCTTGTCTTAAACTTGCACATTAATTACTAAGGCAAAAATTACAGTATATTCTTTAATAATAAATACTTGCTGTGGGGCGTTGCATTTAAAATGTCATGCTTCCAGTATTAAAAGTTAATTTTGCGATCTTGGAGACTCATAAATTAGGAAGGCAGCTCAACAGAAACTAATTGCACTTTCTGAACAAGTACACCATACAGTACTTTTTTTTGTTCATGCATTCCCCCCTTCATCCTTAAATACATTTTTTGCATATTATATTTCAGGGCCTCTTGAGTTTGACGTCTGTTTTATTTAGGACTAAAGTCATGTCATGATGCCATGAGTTACATTTGTTAATATGATCATTATGCAGTTTGAAAGCAGATTATTTGCCACAAGGTCTCAACTAATGCAATAGCTAATAAGAGGTATTAGGAATAATAAAATGTTTAGAAAGTCTGGTTCTCAGCCCAATTAAATTATGAAACTTGCACACTTGATAAATGGTTGTGCCTGAACTAATTTGTGTTAAAAAAAAAAAAGTTATTGTATGTGTAACCCATAACAGTTATTCAGAGTAAAATGTTTTTGCTTCTCAACATCCTCCCTCATTATAGAAAATCAAAAAGTGTCTCAGATTGAGAAACAATTATATAGATGTGCATTTATTCTACCTGTAAAAGCAGTGATATAGTTAAGAGTGTGAAAGCTGGAGGGCTGGGTGAACAGATGATGGATAGTGGTGCAGGAGGGAGAGATGTGCAGGTGAGATAATTAGAAGACAGTAAGAATGGGAGCAAAGATGTGAGGGTGTAGATAAAAAAGGACAGAAGAGAAAGATAAAGGTACACAAATGAGCAGATCAGATGTAGAATGTTGGTGCAGAAGTTAAAGATAGAGTTTCTTGTGTCATATGTGCTTCAACGTTGATTCTAATTAAGGTTTTTGCCTTTATGTCATGTTTCTTTCTCTTTGCCTTGTGAACCCCACTAGGTAACAGTGCAACAATAACTAAAATTCAAAAATAAAAAATGAAGTTTGATCTTCCAAAAGTGTATTCACTATTTGTGCCATGCATTTAAGTTGTGTTGCAAAAAATGGATTATTCTTTATTGTTATTTCCCCATCTGTGTCGTCCATGTCTGCACTGTTGCAATGTTTTTCTTTTTTACAATGAAGTTTCTGTAGGCGGTCCTGCTTTGTTTGTTTCTTTGTCCAAGTTGGCTATTGATGTGCCTGCTGGAAACAAAAAAATGCATCACTCACTGTGTGGCAGTGAAGAACCTGCCAGACACCATTTTACTAGATAAATAACTGCAGGTTTTAGGAAGTTGTGATGCCCATTTTCTATACTTTTAATTTCACAGCCTCTCAGATCAATGGATTAATGTAAGAATCAGCACAGTAATCAATTATACTTTATATATGTATACTTCTGGTGCAGTCATTCAGGTGAAGTTATCTGGAAGTCGTGGCAACTGGACTTTTTTCTTGTTAGATTGAAACGGTTCACTAGTCATCCAAGTAGCTTCTTTACTCTGAGGAAAGTCATTAAGAAAAGACAAGTGGTTTGAGAGAGGGGTGTAGGATGCATGTGCAATTACATACCCCCCTCACTCAGCAGAGGAAGTGACTTTAAGCATAACCTCTCTTCAATTTATCACGCTGCCCTTTCAACTATTCCTAGAAAAATCTGGCCCATTTGACACATCCATCAGGTTGGCGACCCACTTTATGGGGGTAAAAAAGGGTTTGTCATAGGTGTTTGTCATGTGTTCTCAACAAGAACCGGTTTTCGATGCCCATCCCTAGCTATCATACCCCACAAATCCTGCCCTGGTTTGTTATATGAAACAATGTAAAGCCAGATTGAGGGTAGATGTAATAGTCACACCTAGGGATGGGCATCGAAAACCGGTTCTTGTTGAGAACCGGTTCCCACTGTTTCAATGCCTTGGTATTGTTTGTCAT
>JAUYWH010000016.1:13239421-13294259 GCA_034779795.1 Ctenopoma multispine | reverse complement strand
TCGATAAAGAATCGAATCGTTAAACAGAATCGAAAATGGAATCGGAATCGTAAAAATCCTATCAATTCCCATCCCTAATGATAGCTCAGTCTTCTTCAAACCCAAGGGTCAGCTGTTTGATTCCCAGTCCTAGGCTACATGTTCTTGGTATATGTTCTTGGATAAGACACTGAAACCCCATACTAGCCCCACTGTGTACTCTCTTGCAGCTGTCCAACAACAATCAGGATCAGTTGTTATTATTATATTTTATTATTAGACTAACCTGGAGGATACATGTCTGTTCTCAAATCAACCTTCCCTCAGACTGAAGAAGTTACTTGGATAAGTAGTGAAACATTTCAACTTAACAAGAAATAAGTTCGGGTGACATGACTTAACTTCCAGATACAATGATACTTATGGCACCATGAATTCTTGGAAAATATAACCTATGAATAGCATACTGTACATTTAAATTACACCAAAATTGATGATGAAATCGATCGTCAGGGTAGATACAGTCACTCTGGATAGTATACATATCCCTTTACTATTTGCACATTTTAGTGTTACAGATTTATTTTCAAATAGGGAAATAAATTTCAATTTATGTTAAGGGCATAAATAAGCAGTCCATCAGTGGCCTCATGTAGGGTGACTCCTCCCAGAGTTGACCATCCAGCCAAGCCAGACAAAAAGGACCTTGGTTATGGAGGTGACTAAAAACCCAACGGTCACTTTAACACAGCTTCAGCAGTCCTCTGCAGGGATGGGAGCTCCTGACAGAAGAGCATTTAAGCAGTACTTCATCAGTCAGGCCTTAAATGGTATTGCTCAGCACCTAATTAATACCATCCCTACAGTTTAAGTATTGCTGGGGCAGTATCATGCTATGGGAGAATCTCAATGGCAGAAATAAGGGACTTTTCAGAGGTGTGGACAGATGAAGCCAAATATAGATAAGTTTAAAAAAAAAAAAACTGCTCCAGAAAGCACATGGGCTGAGGTGATTTGTTTACCTTTCAGCACAACAGTGATCTGAAGCATAAAGCCAAGACAAAGCTGGAGTGACTTTGTCTCTGAGTTCACAGGCTGATTGTCATTATGAGTTATTGTGTTTAGATTGATGGGGAAACTGTTCCATTTCTAAATGAATTTACAATGCAGTAAAATGAGCGAAAACAGAAAAAAGAACCATGAATCCTTTCTGAAGTGCACTTTTACAAGGTTATAATTGGTTATAATGGCAGTGCAGTGAGTGTATATACAGTACCAGCTAATAAATGGCACAAATGTGTCACCAGTTTATCTACCAGAGAGGACTGACAACTGTTAAGTGAAGAACGTTAGAACGTATCGTGATCATTTCAAGGCATCCTTATCCAAACAGTTTGTTGCTTTGAGTTTTTAACTCTCTGAAGTCAATATTGCCCTTTATTGGCTTTTTAAAATTGTGAATTCTGTGTTATTCTGGCTATACTTTCCACATGTCAACCAAACGTCTGTCACCAAAACCTTTTATTAGGTTTACAAGTTGTTACTATAGGTCATACTGGAGAGAAGCTGAAGACAAATTGTGCAAACAAAAACTGTTATGTTATTATGTGAGATTAACCTATTCAATATAATATTATATTCAGAAATCTAAAAAAAGGAGACTGCTGACTTGGTCAGGTTAGAGTAGGAGACAAGGCCAGCAGCAGCAGTGTGTCAACCAGCTCCAGTGTATTAGCCTTCCAGCGTAGTAGTGATAGATTTACGCAACACTCAATCTCTGACCTCTCAGTCTTGCCAAAGCAGCAGAGGACGCCCACATTTCTCTCACTGTCTCCCTTCCTCCTTCGCTACTCTCTTCATCTTCATCCTCTTGAGTCTTCCTTTCAGAACCCATAAGTGGCCTGCAGGCTCTCCCCTTTTTCTTTTTCCCGACGAGTCTTTTGCACCTCTTTGTGTTCATTAAAGAAGAGTTGTCTTTGATTTAACCACTGAGCCCTCCTGGAAGAGGAACAGAAGGAGAGGATGCACGTAAGAGTCAGCTCAGCCATTTTTTGTATATTGTGTATTTCCTTGAAGGAGGTCAGGCAGGCTGAGATCTACTCACTCTCCAGTCTGTGCAGGAAAAACAAAAAAAAAACAACCTTAAAACTATGGTTGACTGTACTCACTGCAGCTTTTCTATGAGGTATCCAAAAACATAATAGCTTAGTCCTGCCAACTGTGCTTCTGCTTCTTGTTTTTATTGCTCCCATTTTTTTTCAGCTTCTATTTTTCTATAGACCATGTTCTCATTATTTATCACAACTTCCTACCTTGCTGCATATCCTCGATCTCTTTTTGTTTCTCCTTACCTTCTGTGCCACCCTCTTACTTAGAAGCATGGCTGGGTGGAAACTCTCCTCCCAGTAGCAGTGACCCAATTACTCTAAGTTGTCCCTTCCTGGTATGATGTAGCAATGTCCCTCCCTGGAGAGTCAGCCTGGAGCGCACAGGCGATCCATCACTCTCCGCTGCCACCTCCCTCTTGCCACATTTATTACTGTCTCTCCCACACCCACACACAGGCTTACAGCAGTACACACATTCCTCTACATGTAGGGATGCTCTCAAAAACAGACACACACATCAATAAAACACAAATTTATGTATAGGCATGAGATTAATTTACATGAATGCATGTACATATGCACACATACTGTTGCATAATTACCTGTGGGCATTTGACATATGTTGACAATTATTTATTTTAGCTCTGACAACTCATCACACCTACACTCTTTGTTTGTATAATCCTGTCTGGGTCTTTCACAATCCCTGTTATTAAAATTTGATGAAGGGGGCTGGCATCATGAAGGCAGTGTGCAACTATTAATTTGCAGAAATCAAGCTCCGTTGCTGCGGCTGGCGAAAAAAAAAAACCTGTTCAAAATAGGTGCAAGCAGGTGAAGTTGCATGTGAAATATAATATTAATCAGTTCACAAGGAAATTGATCATTTGTATCTAGTTTTTTTCCTATATGAAATATCTTAGTCTATTCCTGTTGGTGCTTGGGTCACAGCTTTTCAACAGCTGTGAAGTCCATTTGTGCAAAACATAGTAATATACCGACTACTGCAGCCTGTGCTGTGGCTACTTACACATCAGTGGCATATTATCACCTCAGAAACTTTATATTCCATAGGTCATTCTGCTTTTAACTATGTTTTTCTCTCTGCAAACTCCTTAAGGCAATATCTGTCTCTTTAGCTACTAAACCCTGCACCACTTTCCCCAGCTATTTGCTAACCAACTTTCTCTGCTATGCTTTTCTTTAATTAAATCTCTAACTTATCAGTTCACTCCTCCTTATAAACCACCGTACATTAAGTCATCTTTGCTAAGCAGCTCAGACAGGCCTCAGTACAAACTCTTATGCGGCGTATTACCATTTACCATGAATAATGGACACAGACCAGCCCCAGCACACTAAAAAGCTGTATGCGACAATGTAGAGCTGTTCGCCTTTCTCAGCAAGTAGCAACTGTGTCAAATCAGCAAAAGAAGGAAAGTAATAAGGGTGTGTTGAGGAAACATGATTATCTCCAAGTAAGAAGGTAGTCCAGTCAATAGACACTAATAGATTAATGGAGACCATTGGTGATGGAGGTCTATCCCTAATTCTGGGAATTAGTTTAATGATCAGAAATGCTGAAACACGCTTGAACTGAGTTTAGTCAATGTATTTCCCGCTGGACCACTAATGGGTCCAGAGTGGTTGTCTACCTCAGTCTGTCTGCGTGTGTGTGTTTTTACTGTCTTTAATTCTTTCTCCGTGTGTCTCTCTCTCTTTTCCCTTCTGACTGTGTAGCCTCTTATGCTCTCTTAGCTCACAGATGATTGACAGATGCTGGAAAGGGAGGCAGAAGGGTTATCAGCCCATCTGACAGTCAAAGCCTGCTTAAAGTAGCAACACACCGCCTTGCACAGGGAATGGGTTCAGGAGTTTTGAGGGAAAGATAGAGTGAAGGTAAATGGATGATTTTAACTCCTTTACCTAAAGGTTTAAAAATAAAGCACTTTTTCTGCTTGCGCATGCTATGAGTAACATGTTTAGCATTTTGATAGATTCAGCGTTGGGTGCTTTATGGCCAAATGACTCAGACATGAAAGATGGAGGACAACCCATGGCTGTCTCAATGTGGGACCTCGATTGATGTGGATGCCCCAAGACCCACAAAGTTTTCTGCTTCATGCTCTCCCAACATGGCACCTGTCCAAGCAGTTGGGATGAATTAACATTATCATCTCCCTTCTATAAATTCCTTACAAAACGAGTCCTTTGATGCTGGACCTACTGCAGCCAGCTTCTATTTGTTCCTTTGTCCTCTTTACCTGCCCATGACTGAGAAGGGAAAATTGGCAAGCTACTCGTGTTATGTGGATGATTTCCTTGGACAAACAAGCAGAACTGGAGATGTTCCAGATGGTGTTGGGAAAGAAAGTTGTGCTCTTTTGGCTAAGCACATCATGTGCAACAAGGTCTGTGTAGTGTGTGTGATTCCACCTGCCATATATTCGACTCCACATGTGCCAGGACACTCATTTTACCGATGTACCCTACAGTATGTATGCTATACTCCACAGTCTTGATCTTATTCTTGTTTAGATGATATGCACTGCTTTTTCCCTTGCTGTTCAGCCAAATAGGACAAACAAAAGAGCTATCCTTGCTGTCTAGGTGGTTGTCATCATCTATGTGAGTGTGGAACATGTGTACATATGTTTACCCCTAATTGTACCATGAATACTGTAGAAACATACCTGCTGTCTTTGTCAGTGTCTGTAATGGATATAATTATAGCATAAATGATCCAGCTTTTAATTTTCTATATTTTTATTTTAAACCTAACATGTGGAGACAAAAGAAGAATAGCCAGTTTTTACAGTCTCTGAAGTAAGAAAAAATCAGCTTTGCATGCATGTGATCTCTGACCTGTTAAAACTGTTCTGCTGTCATCTAGCTCTACACACACCATTGGATTACATTTCTTTGACAAACTTTCAATTTCTGCTAGACTCTGATGCACAAGAAGAGGTTATTGGGTGTGATAGATTCACAGAAATGCACTTTCTTGCGCTGAATTATTCACAAAAAGGGTTTGCTGTTTACTAAAAACAAAACCTTTATGGCTGTAATGACTGTAAAAAAAAAAAAACAGAAAATATGCTGATTACTCTTGAGTTATTAAATTTTAGATGAAACTAGGTTGTCCTGTTCATGCGTGGCAGGGCATTAGGCTTAGAAAGATGGACACTAACATGCATGTACTGTGGGACCATAATCACTGATGCCTGGAAACTTTTTTTGGCTTACAGTATGCAGCTGGTGATCAAGTTTCGGGTTAGCATTTAGAACACACATCATAGACTGACGTCTCCAAATCATGTTGATGTCTTCCATAAGCCCCACAGTTTCTGAGTCTTAGACTGTAACAGAGCAGCCTGCAACTTGCACTATTAGTCTGAACAGGATGGTTAGCAAGATTGTCAGAGAAAAACGGATGATGAGAAGATGCAAAGGGGAAGAAACGTGACTTATAGTGTGAGTTTTATAAATAAAATGTATAAATCATCACTGCTGATCACATCTTCCTTTAAAAAGACCAACATAATATGAAGTTTAAAACAGTGTTATTAAAGCAGCATTGTCAAACCTCTGTACACCATCAGGCCTGTCAATCAGTCTGAAGGTGAGAAAATGTCCTCAGTCCAGGGATATGAACACATTTAAAAGCAGTGATGTGGAAACACTTGTGCCAAGTGTTACATATCAGTAGACCAGTAAGAATAGAGTCAGCTGACTCTCACTGGGGCCACCAATGCTAAAAATACTGTAGGGTGTTTTTGATAAAGTCACCCGCCGTGGGGCCATAGTTTTTTGGTAGAGATGACGTTAATGCTCTGGGCATCTTTTCAAAGCGCAGATTTTGCTCTGAAACATCACATCATTTCCAAACCTTTTTATGTAGTGAGTCCTCAAGGCGTAAATTATGTCTCTGAGGCACAGAGGACTGTTTCCTCACACACTGTGCTGTCTGTAAACACTAGCAACATGGGAGTGATGGCAAATGCTGGTTGGCTGAACCACATATTCTGTTCCATGAGACTTTCTGTGGCGGTTCTTTGTACCTTTCTTACGTCCTTTGTAAGCCACAGCCTCATTTGTAAAAGAAGAAAGATATCTCTTAGCACACTGCGCCCTTCTTTACGAAAGGAAAGAAATTGAGAGAGATTATGTGAGCTGGGTTAATTTGATGTTGGGAGGAAACTGCATAATATGGTTCATATTCCCCTCAAAGTATGGGTATTGTGTCATATAGTTCTGTGTGTGCTCACTAAATGAATGTGTGTGCTATTTTCTTTTTGTGTTTGACTTTCTGAGTCATTGTGTGTGCATTCAGGCACTCATTACAAGAGTAAAAATGAAAGCTTTGCATGTGACCATGTTTGTGTGTGTCTATCTATCTAGACGTCAGTGTGACTGTGAATATGTGCGCATGTGTGTCACAGTGTTCCTCTATGGGAGCTCTGCAAGACAAAGAACCCATTGAGTCATTGCATGAGTCTCCCATTACAGGCAATAGCTCCTATTTTCAGAGCTCTCTAGCTCTCATTATGGGTGCACACTGCAGACAGAATATGGCTGACATTTATACGTTATGCTCTGCCACCGTCCTGTCCTGTACTTGCTCCTCTGTGCTAATCGACTGTGTTAACGAGCAGGTTAAAGACCATGGTAAATGGCATTAATGACAGGCCTGTGAATACAGTGAAGGAAAGGAAGCTTTTTCATAAGTGGAGCAGGTTAAGGCCAGCTCAGAATCAGGGAGAGGGTTTAGCCAGAAAACAAAGCGCTTTATAAAGTCTCAGAGGACGTAGAGCTGTGCTGGCAATGATCTCAGGGGGTTTTAAAGGGGCACTGCACCTTTTGACAGTCACAAAGTCTGTGGCAAAGAAATTAACACTGTGGCACTTGATGACCTCAGCATGTAAGGCAGGGGAGCACAAAGCTGTGTGACATTTGTGTCTGCGACGTGCAACTGTCCCGCTCAGCTAATGAACATGATAATTTCTCTTGTCAGGATGCGATTATCTGCTCTGGGTTCATTTGGTCCCCCCGCTGTCCCCCACCCCTATCCCCTGCTAAATTATGGTGCTCTTAGGAAAAAAGCCATCGGGACATCACAGCATGATGCCAGCATCATGCTCCTGCAGATGTGTCCTCTCATTAGAAATAGCATGGAGATGTCCTGTTGGTGCATGTTAATGTTGAGCATCATGTTCTTTAAAGGTCCAAAAACAATGCTTTTGTAGGTTGCAAAGCTCAACATTAATATAAAGCCGTCCACAGGTATGAAACAAAATAACTATGAGCAAAAAAATTTGTGAAAAGAGATAAAGTGGAGAGGCGCCAAGAGGGAGGGAGGGGATGGCTGAGCTGACTGTGCCCAGTAACCATGGCAACCCCTTTGACATGCAGCTGCCATACCTGCTGCCAATATCAGAGCTTTATTCAGCCATTTACTTTGTGTCTTTGTATAAAAGATACTGCATCACATAAAAACACAGAATATTGTGTTTATTTAATACATATACATAGCATGTATCAGCATATGTGAGTATTTTCAGCCTGCCAGTATTAATATACCTTGAGTGCTTGCAGTAATTATACCTGAGAGCCGGTGTTTGGCAGAAAAAGCTGCTTTAAACGGAATTTTCAGACACATCTCATTGGTAATTACTTTGAATTATAACCATAGTTTAAACCGAGGAGCCATTGTGTGCATGTGTGCTTATATGAGTATTTCTACGTGTGCATTAAAGGTAAGGCTTCAGG
Source organism: Ctenopoma multispine (assembly GCA_034779795.1). Taxonomy (NCBI): domain Eukaryota; kingdom Metazoa; phylum Chordata; class Actinopteri; order Anabantiformes; family Anabantidae; genus Ctenopoma; species Ctenopoma multispine. Next base: position 13,286,403 of record JAUYWH010000016.1, on the reverse strand, counting down.
GCAGAATTCTGAACTTACACCTCTCGTCGTGCAAGATGTATACTGTGTTGTGCTCCGTGCTGAGGACGTGTTACTTGCTACCGAAGAAGGCCTGTCAGTGAGCTGACCAATAGTACTGCCTGAGGGTGGGTGACATCTGTACAGCCTGACAAACTGAGACAAAACACCTGCACAGCTATGCGCACACAGCATTGCACACAAAAAGCTGACCTTTGCTAACTTTAGTGATATAGATGTATTATGAATATACTCAACAGCTTACATATTCACACATCTGCAGTACACACGTATAGAGGACATGCATACGGACACGCAAACAGACAGATGTGAGAGACGTGCTCTCACTGGGCACTCAACACCTCGAAAAACACCTGCGGCAATGTAATTCTCCTCTGGGTTTTGCAGAACTGCTGTGTTTGTATTTTAGTAGAAATGTTGTTTTGGCCCCAAGAGGTACCAGAACGCCAATACACACACTGACATGGGCATTCACACATACTCTATATATATATATATATATATATATATATATATATATATGTGTGTGTGTGTATGTATAGTCGCACACACACAAACATGTATCTGCTTTTTCACAAACACACACACGTCAAGCAAGAATGATGCTTTTGAGCTTTTGAAATAAAGTGATAAACACACCAATGAATTAATAATGGTGCTGTCAAAGGCAGCTCTCCACTCCCACCACTGTATATGGGCAAAACCTCTTGTCACTCACTCTCCTCACTCAAAGGATTGGGACATTCATGCAAAGCAATACAGAAAGTTACACTTAACCTTATGCACACTTGGTGACTTGAGTGGAAAACATCTATATTTTCTTTCACATGATTCTTTAGACAGTCATTGCTGTCTTATTTAAATTTGTTGCTATAGTGAATATTCTGCGTCACTGGAAGCAACTGACAACACAAAATGAAACAGAATTGGGTTTGAGGTTTGAGAAATGAAAACCCATTTTCTTTCTTGCTATGTGTACAGCATGAAAGCAGCTTTATTCCCCTGAGAGGATAGCCAGCACGGAAGGAAAAAAATCACAACTGAAATATAGTGTAGAACTAGAGTAGCTATACTGTATGTTAATTATGATACTATCCTGTCATATAAATTAAAGTGCGTGCAGAAGCTAATTAGTGTTTTTGCTGTATTGAACATTGACTGTGATAGAACAGTCTAGTGGGAAAGACAGAGTGGCTACAGAAAGTGGTTGTGTGATTTCTAAGTAATTAATTTGAACAACAATACTTTTTATAAGTGCAAACTGAGTGTGTGGTAGACAACTGCTTTTATCGCACATCACATCACAGCCCAACTTTTACCTGCTGCACAATGAGTAAGACTTAAGAGTCTACAGACGCTCTGGTATCTCTGTGAGGCTATAGTGCTGATGGATAAAAATTTGATGAATAAAAATTGAGGTCCAAATTTTTTTATTTTAATTTTCATGATGAAGTAGAAATGGGAAGTTTATTTATGGCCGGTGAGATGCAGCCAGCCGCTGGCAGACTGACTCTACTACGGTATATGTCTGCATGTTAATAACTCATTGCAAGCACAATGTTAATGTACAAGGTAAGTCAGTTCAACCTTGTGCATCCTACTCATGAATCAACATTATCATTCATTGGAAGTCATGTTTCTGGCCACTTGATGAGGAAGTTTAATGTACACTAATATTCACTTCCAGGGTTTTTTGGCACCAATCCCAATCCAAGTCCTTCAGTATTGGATAACTGCCAGACCCAACTTATTTACCTGCAGTAAATGTACATAAAATACACCTGGCACCTTGAAATAACAGCTGCACCAAACTCAATCTAATGCACCATGTTTTTCAGAAACTACTTGATCCAACAGCTACGAACATATTTCATTTTAAACCAGTAGATACAATGGTGCGAGCTGGTTAAAATTTGCATAATGTCGATTTGCATAAACATCAAATTACAGCTCGAGATATTGGGAAAAAGTCTGTTTCTCCCAATTAGTTGATTCCAGTCCTGCCCCACAAAACACAGGGTATACTTGTCGTGAGCACTCATACCAAACTGCAGCTTGTCTGACAGAAGGTAGTGTGTGAAAAATACAGGTTTATGAGCTGATGTTAGCTCCTGTCAGCTAACAGTCGAGTCAGCACCTTATTGCCCGGATGTGTCCCTCTGCTGCTCTCACTGAATGTGATTCAGAGCCTTGCTTTACTGTGATATAAAGTAACTCGAGAGCAAGGAGTGTTACTGCCATGACCACAACCACAAAAGCAATATAAGCCACATTCTCCCTGCATGCTGTATCAGCAGTAACCCTGGCTAGTTAGCATGTCGACAGCTGACGTGTGTATTTCAGTAACATTTCATCATCATCAGAGGCTTTTAGTCTACAGAAAGTGTTAAGTTTCCTTTTTTTTTACTAGTAGTTAAGTTTCACTCAAGCCAGAAATAAAAAAAAAGATATGTCTATTATAATTATCCATTATATGTATTTTTTTTATTATTATTAAAAACACTGCTTGATTTAAGACACTTGTATGTGCTTGGTTTGTTGTTCTGATAAATCAATCTTGAGGGACTGTGAACAGGATGTATTCCCCGAATTAATCTGAATAAACTTTGAATTAGCAGCAGTTTGCATCTTATAGTATAAGTAAGTAATAAGACAACAGAGAAAAACTCTCAGTTGTGGCTATTGTTGCTTTCATAAACACTAAAATCTATAAGTGCCACATCAAGCTACCTTAATGCATCTGCTATAGCCTCAGTATGTTTTTAACATCAAAAGAGGACCATAATTATAATTTTTTTGTGAATTTCACCTTGAAAAGCTGACCATTTTTGCCTACTGTGCTGCTTCAAATGTTCCACCTGCAAAGCAGAGGAACTGAATTAAAAGCAAAAAATAACATGCATTAATTACTGCTGAGAGTGTGTTTATTCTTATGATACCCAAAGCCTTGAGAATAAACACAAATGCAAACACAGGTACTGAACATGTGTTTAGTCCCACCACTAGAATCTGCAGGTGTTTGCATCTATACTTCCATCTATACTTGTTCGTTTTTTTAGGTTCCCGAAAATGCTCACAAAAACAAAATTATTACCAATAGCATACACTCACTGTGTGTTATTGTTAATCATTTTTATGTCTTTGTCTAATGACATTTCATTATTGTATATTTATTTTGCCTTGCTCTTTATGGCGTTCAGACATGAGCATTTTAGTTCAGTAGAGTTCATTCAATTTGGATTTGATAAAGGAACAAAGACTGAAAAGGAGACAGAGAGAACCAGAAAATGGAGACGGGGACAATATTTCTGCTTAACTCTGACAGACTTGAGTCTTTCACATCTCTGCCGACTTTGAGAAGTCATGATTGGAATACTGAATATGAATATTCGTATTCTCTTTCCATTGTGTGCTTGTGTTTGTGAATGCACTTCAAAACTCAAAGACTGCCACTTTCAGCAGCCTATATTTTTTGCTGTTGAGGCGATACGGTAACTGAGATAGAGGGTTTTGTTGCAGCTCATTGCATAATGTCAATAGACAATTAGGCATTTACTGGATTCTACCCGCAAGCTAATTAGAGCTATGTAATTAGCAGAGGGAGAGTCTTAAGTGTTCCCAAATGGAGCACCACCACAGCCACTTACGTGGTGCTGTGCTGTGCTTTGGCCTGACACTCCAATCATAGCCCCAGAGACACTCAAACAAGGACTAGAAGTGCTTGACAAGACTCAACATGGAGTTAAGTCAGGATAAGTGGTGATCACTAGTGACAAGGCTGTGGTGCTGCTTGAATTTTTTTTTCTTTTCGGAAATGGTTGGTGCTTTTTCTCACACTGAGACTAAGTCTCATACAACGAGGCAACAGACTGAAACTGGAACACTTTACACATTATACATTCGCTTTGGTAAGGGGTATTTTTGATCTTTGGAGAGTTTTCTCTAAGTATACTTCTTATGCTGAATGACAGCTTTCATATGAACTTCTTAGTGAAAGCTAACTAAACAACTTTTTAACATGCCAAAGACAATTTGTCTTAATTACACATTCAAGTCATGCTCATCCTGTTGACCTTACCCCATCTTACAACTCATCTTGCTCCTTTGACTCACTACCGCTTTCTTCTCCCCTGGGTTCATTTCAGAAATGCTTGATTTCTTTTGCTCTGATGGACCAACTGTGATGCAAGAGTTTACAAGACTGGCACCTTTCCTCTCAGTTCTTCCTTCACATGCCTTTATATCCAGACTTAGCTTTGCAATGTGCTCAAATCAACAATTCAGTTACACCTGTCTTTTTTTTCCCCAATCATCAATTCATTCACTATTTTCTTGTTTTGTCTTATTTCTCTTACAAATTCAAATCAGGCAGGCAGGTTGCTATGAAACATGGCTTTCATGATGGCAGTGAAAAAGAGAGAGAAAACTGATATTATATTCTCTTATAGATTTGTAGGTCATTTTTGCTACACCTAAACTATACTAGGCTATTATACATGGTTTTTAAATACTAAGGCAATTTAATTCACACAATATATAAAATTATTTTTATTATTTCTAAATTACACACTGTAGTAATATACAATAAAAACACAGAGACAGATAATTGTTTGTGTTTTTTTTAACCTTTCCCAAGCAAAGGTTTCTTTTCATGTCCACACATAAGCCAAGCTCACCCTTTCTCAGGTCACTAATCGTGATGTGTCTTGCTGTGACCGACCATAATCCAATTTTGTAGTTTGTGCCCATTGTGACTATTATTTACAGTCCATCCTGTAACATTTAAAACTGACCACCTGGGAAAATAGCCTATAAAGACACTTCAAGTCTAATTTGAACTACTTCACAGGGATCTGTGGGCAGTTCAGGGCTCCCCCAGTGATGATGTACTTTCACAAACAATATGTTGGCAACGGATCTTGGTTACAAACACATGTGGTTAATTTACATTTAAAATCCCACATGGCATTTTCTTATGCTGAGCTTTTAGGGGCAGCAAGCAGCTCAGCTAGTAGGGCACACATCTATAAACCTCAGAGTGAGTGGTTTGATTCCCGGTTCCTCCTGGCTACATGTCAAGTTTTCCAGGTCACTTGAATTTGCTGGAAGTGATGGAGACTAAGAAGGCCTGTGGCAGCAGGGCTGAAATCCTTCAGCCATCTCCTGTTTTGGTCCCCAGTCAGTGCGGATAACTCAGCCAAGTAACTTCTCTTAGCGCTTCTCCTCTGCTCCACACCTCCACCTCCTCAGCTCCTGGTGGATTTTACGTCTTTTGAATGATTTCTGGTGGATTCCAGTTTTCTCTCCTGGGATCAGTAGTCTCACAAACACAAAGGATCAGAAAGATCTCAGTAACTCAAATTCTGCCTATCACCTCTGAAAAACATGCAATGCAAGCTGGAAGAAAACCAGGCAAACCAACCCACACTTTCCTAATTAGTTTCCTAGTTTACTTATTAGTTACTGTAAAAAATTACTTGAATCTGAACACAGGTAAAATTTTCTGCAAACTGTTTAGCAATAGGTTTAAGAAATCAATGGTGAAACGTGAGAATTTGTTGCATTTCACTTTACTGAAGAAGTCCTCAATCACAGTATATACACATCCATTTTGGTTGCTCCAAGCACCCGTATCATAATTACTAGACACGATGCGCAACCAAACCACGGCTTACTTGCTCGCAGTAACACGTGGAAGTTTGTGCTCATGTTAATTGGCAGTAATGAAACATCAAAACACAACACGGACAGTTTAAAAGCAATTACAAACAACTTAGAAGCCAGTAATAAGAAAGACAAAGTGCTGTTAATGTGACATAAGGTCAGCAGATATGTTATCCTGCTGAAAGTTTTGAACGTGGATTTTTGGCAGGTGACCAGGAATATGTTAGTGGTACTGAACCGTTCCAGCTCACTTTCCTGACACATCTCTAGGGGAGCAGTTTGATTGATGAAAATTAACAATGGACATTTGAAATGCTTGATTTAGTTGGAAATCCTTAAAAATTGACAGATTGATCACAGCCACAAGCTTGGTAACACCTGCTGGAGCTTCTAGTACACAATAGGAAAAATTACTTCATGTCACTTAAGGCGTTCTGTAATAAATCACCTTCACAACAAGTTAAGCAGAAAGCAAAAGTTTCCCAAAACAATGCAATCTCAGGGTCCACTCGCTGGCATTCAGCTGTATGACACAGTCTTCATCAGCGGATGGAGCTTGTCATGGAGATGGATCGGTTAACAAGCATGCTGAGTAGCACTCATCTGGGTTTGCTAAAAAATTGTAGTAAGAGCGAATGAAGAAAAAACTTTCATGCTTCAGCCAGCACGGGTGGGAGAAGTGCTATGAATAAATTTCAATTGCTACTGAACTCGCAAGTCAGACAGATCAGATCCATCCCCATGACAATTCACCACACTTCCTTCCATCCTTTGAGAAAGATTGTTGATATGATTCGGTTGAGACAAATGTTGAATTCATATAAAGGATCATTTAATGTTGTGAAAACTTCTACATGCTGTAGCTGAAATTCATTATCTAAAACTTGGTTGAAACTTACAACTACTATTTCAACAAGAATTCCAATAAACTTTTTTGCTACTACTTCATAGATCGATAGGTAAAAGTTTTCAAATCAGTAAGGGATGTATTTACTGTGTCTTTGAAGTAAACATTTATTTAAAGAATAGAACAAGAGACGTTTCTTTATTTTAAATAAACTAATGTATGCACATGGGCCTATACAGATTTTAGTTCAGGTATATTTTTGTCATTTTGTCTTCCCTCTCTTAATTGGCCTTCATCTCCTCTGTTTCATCCCATCCACAACTGTATAGAAATCCCTTGACCAACAAAGTGTACTGCAAGTGGCTTGGATTCAGTCTTCCATTCTCAGCAGTAAAGGGTTTGGATTTGGACTGTGGCTACAAGCTTGAATCTGGCAGCCCCTGATAGAAGCTTCAGACTCACTTGTTATCACCAGGCACTTCATAAGTGATTCCCAATTGGATGCTTTCCTGGACTCAGGAATCAGATTGTGAGAGACTGTGACACTGTGGTGTTCCTCCAGCTGTGTATCTGAACTGTTCTCCTCCCTGCTGAATGACAGCAACCTGCCAATATACCAATATAGTGTTTAAACGGGGGACATTCCCTACGATGCTTGCCTTGCTCCCCAAGTCCTTTTTAGTCTCTGTGTCAGTGAACCTCTGTTCTCTCCTGCTGGTCACTCAAAGCCTCACTCTGATTTACAGAAATTGGTTTATCATAATTTATTTTGTTTTGTTCATTACTTAACATACAATTATATTTTGTAGTTGTGATTTAAGTGTAGATGGTAAACTTTCCCTGGCTGTAAAGAAAGAAGATGGGCCTGATATCACGCACGCACGCACGCACGCACGCACACACACACACACACACTACTACAAGTGCTGAGTGGTCTGTCACAGGTTATGTGTAGAGACAGCTTTACAGAAAGTTCTCATATATTTATCTCTACTCCCTGCACAATATGTCGGTATATTTGTTTCCTCCCATCTCCACTCACTTGTCTTTCAATCTCCCTCTCAGTTTTGGGTGTCGGGCAAAGAGGAAGGAGTGGCTGCTGTATTGCTGCCAGAGTGGGGTTATTGCACTTTTTATTTTTTTGTTGCTGCTGTGAAGCTGTCAAGTGGTTGCCTGGGGAGGTAGACATATAAAGACAACGAGACAGGAGTGTGTCGCGCAGGATTGAGCTGTCACACACACTGAGTAAAGACTTCCGTCATCAGTCTCACGCACTAATCTGGTAGGTCACACACAGCAGGACTCAGGGGCCTGTTTCACAAAGATATACTTTGACTATAGCGTAGCTCTAACTAATAGACTTTAGATAGATGTTTAATTTTATCTGTTGAACACAGCTATTTAGCTCCTGACTTTCTTATGTAGGACTAATTTGCTATAAATGCTGTGCATGGCTGCATCAAAAGCACTCGACTCCCTCCATTAAAACTTGTCTTCTGCGAGGTTTTAACAGTTTCAGAGATATTTTACTTGCTGTAAAAAATGTAACTTTCACCTTCTCATTGCTCGCTCCACAGCAAACCAGTAATTATGAGTCATGATTTTCTCCCATTTTCTCAATGGTTGCCACTGGTCAGCAGGTGTCACTGGTTGTTACCATGGAAACATACAGTAGTTCTTAGTTATAAGTCAGGTGGTGGGGTGGCACCTTTTCACAATTTCACTAAAGCTAATAGCTTTTTTTGAAACAGTCAAACTTGAAATAGACTCATCTGAGAGTAAAATGTAGAGTCCAGTGCTTCAGACCAGTTGAAAATATGAAACAAACCTATGATTTATATTGAAATGTGAATGCTAAAGTGATGAAGTACTTCATTTTGTGCATTAATGACTGTATGTTTCATGTTGTGTGATCTTAGCATTGTGTTGTCTTTGCTGTCCTGTGAATGAAATTCATGAGCGTATTGTTTGCTTCCACTAGTGCAATAAGTAATTGTTATTAAAATCAATATCAATGTATTATCTATGTATAAATACAAAACACTGTACTGCATATACATACACATACATACAAATTATCACTATATAGTTTCAATATTTTTTTCTTGCCGCAGAGACTGCATAATCAGCAGCTCATTAGCGTTTTCTCTTTTCTTTTCACTCAAGTTTTACAGAGCAGTGTTTCTTTCATGAAGACATATTTCTTTGCTTTAATAGTTGGAGTACTCTTGCAGAAGGGGGAAAAAATCAGAGGCGCTTAAGGACATAAGGTGTAAATCAGTTCAAACTAATTCTTGTCTACTTCTTGCTCTAAAATGCTCAAAGCCATAACAGACATTTCTAGATTGTACACTCTTGCCTGTTGCCTTTAGTCATTACGTGCATGTGTACACTTTGTGTGTTTGCTGTGTGTTTGACGAACACGAATTGTTTGCTGTGACACTGATAAATGGTTTTGCACTTTGAGTAGCGGCTCTCAGAGTCTCAATCCCTCCTGGCTGTCTTTGCTCATTGCTCTGTCCTATTATTTATCTGTAAAGAGAGAGGTGGAGGGCTGGCCTCTGTCTCTCAGAAGACAATCCATCTGCACTGAAACCCAGTCACCTGGCTGCAGCTTCCGCTCTGTCTCATTTCCTTATGCTTTAGATAGTATGAGTTTCGGCTGTCGTATGAAACGCCCAATAATTTTCATAAACAAAGAGCTTGTAATGATTGATGTTGCAGTACTACTACAGGCTGTCCACAGTTGTGAAATTCCAGAATCATGCAGCCATGAAGTCAATTGAAGTCAACGTCAATTTGTTTTGTTTCTGTATAATATATACAGATCTAAACTGCATGGTGCTGCAACTGTTGTTTCAGAATAGGATCAAAACTATTTTTTTATAGGATTTTTTAAACGCTAAGCTACCTAGCTTGCTGACACCTAACATTTGTTATCGTCTCCTGTAGATTGTAAGGTTTTTGGGTCAAGATAGTAATGCTAGCTTCCTAATGTTAGCACTCTTTTTATGTTATTTCAACACTTTCAGAGTCATCAGAAGTTGCCTATGGTATAATTTAGTACCAACATTAGCATTCATATTTTCACATAAGCAAGGGAATCCAACTTCAACATTGTTTGTTTAATGTTATTGTATTTGCTTATTTTTGGTTTGTAGATAAAATAACATTAAAGTAATGTTAAGTAATGTTAATATTTTTATTTTATCTTCTTTTTACCTTTACAAAAGGTGCAAACATGGTGAAGGTGGTCATTTTAAAATGAGGATTTTGTGTATTTCTCTGGTGTCTGTCATGGAGAGTTGGAGAATGACCAGTGGAAATTCAGCAGGACATTTGTTTCAGATGAATTAAAGTTGTTGGGCTAATAATCACTCTGGTGAGCAGAGCTGCATAAAAGTCCCGTTTGGCCTCACGAGCCTGCAGAGTCGGCAGATCATATTGAGGGCATAACATGCACACAACCCCCCCACCTGTGCGCACAGTCTATTGCTCAAAAGCATGTTTGTCAGTGTGAAAATTATAAATACTTTACTAGAGATAACTGAAAGTTCAGTTCACACTGATTAAACTGAATTAGTTCATGTTCATAGTTTCGAATTTCACAATGGCAAAAAAGATTTGACTGAACCAAACTTTTAAATCCTAACAAAAACTGATAAATTTGTCTGGTGTACTACCAGTTCCAGATGCATTGTTATTTCATAGTCCTTGATAAACTAAATGAAACTCACGTGAAAGAGAAGAAGAATGTGGGAATGAATGGGACTGTTGTGTTAAACTTCAAAGGCATAAGTGTGTTACATCTCCACCAGTATTTTAATTAACTGGGTCAAGGACCATGTCTCTATATTGTGCCAGTTTGAAAGAGCCTGTTATGCGTAAACAACAATCGGTTCTGCTCACTAGTCCTCCACGTTATCTGATCATGATGACCTGGTTCAGAAAAAAAGCACAAAAACCATTCATCATTTATTTTGTTATCATTTTTTCGTTTTTGTGTGGTCATCTGTGGACCATTATTGAGGAGGCAGATGATGTGCAAGCCGTCTTTACAGGAGGATTTCTATTTCTATCTGAGAAAACGGTTGGAGGAGACAGAGGAGGATAGAGATGTGAAGATAAAGAGACAACAACTCTGCTTAAAGGTACCAGACAGATATACTGATACTATCTGTAGGCAGATGCATCTAATCCCAAAAACCAAGTGAAAGAGCAGGAAAAAAAAGGCATCGCGACAAGTATGGAAAACAGAGCTGGAGGATGGAGGGGGAATGGGGGCTGTTTAAAAAAAATAAAAAAGAGTGACTGCCCACGTCACTGGCAACTCTTCTCTGATCTGCTGTCTGCTGGCCCATGTTCTGGGCATCCATTCCCAGAATGTGAGTGTAGCCGCCAACCTGCTTTTTGTTCTGCATTTGCCCCTGTCACACTCACCATGCCTGGAGCTAATGGATTTATTCTGTACAAGAGTTCCACTGTTTGCTTTTTTCATGGCTTTTTGATTACAGATCATGTACAATGTATGATTCAACTTCAGATAGTAAGAGTGTGTATTCATGGGTGAATGTGAGGACAGGAAAATATGCCAGAAATTGCTTAGCCAAGGAGAATGTGATCACTGTATTGTGTATAGTAATGTACTCTGGTATACGGGATGTGACTGTTTACGTTTAGATTTCATGTAGAAATACAAGTCAAGTTACAAACAAACATAAGAATATTAGAAGCAGCATTTTATTTAACTTAAAAGAAAAAAAATAGGTAAATCTAATGGCAGGTAGTACTGGTAGCAGGTATGGTACTTCTTTGGTAGTAGGATTGTGGTAATATAAATGATCTTTCCTCTACACTCACAGTTTCTGCAACCTTGTCCAACATTATTTCTCTGCAATGTGAAGGCCATCTGGTTATTGATATGAGTTGAGGAGCACGTATGTGGTTGGGTTAATGAGGGTCAGAGCCACTGCTGGCAGTTGGAAAGCTAAAAGCATGATCCAGTACATATTAATACACTTAATTATGGCTCTAATGCAACATAGCTCTAATGCCCTCTGCTTGTAAAAGTCCTGAACCATACTAATGGCCTTGCCTGTTAGAACATCTCATAAGGTCTGCACAAGTATACTTTGCTCCTGTCAGTGGCTTAAGTATTCTGGATTGAAAATGACATTTGAAAAAAATAACAGATTTAACTGTGCAGAAAAGGATATATTGAAGCAGGCAGACAGAATCCGGCAGAAAATATGTCCCCCAAATGAAAAAAACATTGAAATCTGCAGCTAGCAATTTTAACTAGTTTTTATCTGTTTGGATTTGAAGGTTCTTTTTCAACTGAATCCTGTGGCCTTGACATGCAAGACTCCAAGCCCATGTCTTGCCTATTGCATCATCATCAAACACAAAGTTAAAAAAAACAGAATACTATCTGCAGATAACCCAGCTGTATTCAGAGAGCAGCGGGGTTATTAGGGTTGAACAACCATAACGTTAACCATGATAAACAGTAGTACTACAATTTTAGTAGCACAGCTACGTACTGATGCTCCCCTACAGAGACACACATGCTGGAGAGCTGCTAGCTCAGCTGCAACACAGGTGTCTATGCAGTGACTTTCCTAAAGGGACATACTGTATGTAAATGTGTTTTTAATGTCAAAATTCCTTTAGACTCCCCTGTCTCTCAAAAGTCTGACAGCATGTTCTCATGGCTGTTAGCTCTAACTCTGTATTAACTGAACTAAGCAGTGTCTCACTCGGTAGCCGTTGCTCCCTCACTCTTCAGTTACAGTTTTTAAATATACTGGGAGAGAAGAATTTTAAAAGCATAGTAACTCTTTAAAATCATAGCTATAATCAATGTTGACTATCAGTAGGAAACATGAAATATAACCTGTCAATTCCCTGATGCTCACCTCTTTATGCAGGTGATGATTGTGCTATAACAATGTTATCTTACTGCATTAGAACAGTAAATGGATTCCATTTACAAGTCCTTTCCAATTTACTCCTCATTCAGTCTTTCTCTCAGACACACTTGGATGGCAGCATGCTACTATGTAAGAGTAAGTCTATCCTAACTATCAGGAACCGAGGTTGAGTGTCATATGTTCAAGGACATGTAGAAAGATCGCCAAGCAATTCATGGATAATGCTTTGTACCAACTGATTCACAGTCACCCTCAAAATAGATTATCTGGGCCAATTGTTCTGGAAGAGATGAAATAATCCCAATAGTTTTGACTCCAAACAGTGAGCACATTGTCATTCGGGTTCCACCATAGCCGTGGTCCCAGTCCTACACCTGCAAAGGGAAAGTCATTCCATCACACTCTTGGTTCAATGTTCAGTCAATGATGTCAGTGCCTCTGGCAAAGCGAGCAGGGCTGGTACTCTGTGAACAAGCATTAAGACAGACACTATGACACCGCTCTTGTAATTCCACCATGTGCTGCCATTCCTGGAGCTGATGGCCTGGGACAAGGATTTCTCAACGAGATTAACCTCAAGTGTTCATATTGTGAATGCCAGCATTGTTTTTTGTACTACAGACTGACAGTGCATGATTGGTGGTTGACTACACCTTTTAAACTGTCTGTGGTGGATTTATCATACATGAAAAAGCAACATGTGCACCAAAAAAGCTAGTACTTGAGGACAGTTCTGAAGCCACCAAGAATAAATTGATCATGGCAGCTGGTAACCTGTTCATTGTCAGTAGAGCAGGCACTCCAAGCAAGCGAGTAACTGACCCCAGTGATCCCCTGGCACCACAAAGTGGAGTAAAACATCCACTATCCACTACACAATGGAACATTTCCAAGTGACAAGTATCACATTTTGTCTTTTTTATTTTAGAGATAAACTCAGACAGGACCAAAGCAATTATTATACTATGCAACCTCTTATCTTTCTCTCTTTCTGAGCCCTTGCTTCCCTGAGCTCAGTCCTTTTCAGGTCTGAAAGTGTGTTGAGTGTTCACAAAGCCAGGTAACAGAGCATAACCGTTTTCACCCGCTGTATCGCAAAGGCAACACATACACTCATCCGTCCTGCAATTGAACCTTGCGTACTGTGAATAGATTAGAAATCTAAATATTTGAGAGGAAGTTTCAGCTTTGTGGATATTACATACACATAATGGCACTAATATACAGTATAAGTACTGTATATCTTACATGTGTCTGTGAGAAACAGTTAAGCTAAAAATCTAATTCAAAAAACAAACAAAAAAAAAGAATTGTAAAAACTATATTTTACTGAAGGGAAGAGTAAACAATAGACTCTAATGAATGCTGTAATACCAGTCTGTTTTCAAGACTGAAATGGAACAAGAATGGTGCAAAACATTCATTCAAGTCTTTCTATTCGCAGTCATAGGCCTGCTGACAGATGAATACTGCATCAGGAGACAAAAGGTAAAGCTCAGCCAAAGATGATGTGTTTCATGCACAATCTTCTGATTTACATTTCCCTGTTAACTGTCATATCGTTTTTATTCCCCGTGGTAGTGGTGTCATAGATAATGGATGAATATTGTTTCAGCAGTATAAAATGACTTTATAAAATTTTGAGTTCATTGTCTGTTAAAGTTACTTTTACACGAACTACAGAACTAAGTTTCTTTCATATGTGAAACTGAACAGACTTGTAGCCTGCCGTTGACTCATACTTTATTATTCCTCTGTACAATAATACAATGACAGAATTGACAATTCTTCTCATTGGAAAAGGGTTTTTGTCAAAGAAAGCATGAAGAAAATAACTATTTTGTTATATAAACCACAGAGACACGAAACTAGCTTTATTGACAGCCATTGAATGTAGGATTTATCATGTACTCTACTTTAACATGAGTAAAAAAAGAAAAGCTCAGTTATTGTCAGAAATATAATTATTTAAAGGTAATAAAAGATCAGTTCAGTGAAACCTCCAAAATGCTGCTTCTTTCTATGAACAACACTTGGATCTAAAAAGATAAAGTTTCAAGGTGATAATTGCACATGTTCATTTCAACTTAAGTGAACCTGTTGAACAACAGCACCAATAAGCAGTGTTCACTGCTGACCTTTGTGGGAATGGAGATTATGGAGAGCAATAAATGAAGGAAACTATCATGGCGTATCAGCTGCATTGCCTTGTTCACTTTTTTGTTATTACAGTACTGCACAAAAGTGGTAGCTTAACGAGCTTTAGTTTTTCTTTCCTTAAAATGACATTTTATTGAATTAAATGATGCCAGAAACTAAATCTGAGGAGTAATAAACACACTAAGAGCTACTGCGATCATAGATCCAAGACTCAAAGATGCTGAACACTGACTAACAAGCACTGGTTTAGTAGTAGTTCCACTCAGACTTGTGTGTTAGAGAATTGCTCTCCAGGTACTGTGGTTCATCAGATAATCCTGTGAGGAGTCAGTGTGGCATCAAGCCATTCTAACTAAATATTTCATTAAAATGTGCTGATTTGTTTTATGCTCTGCCACTTTCTAGTGTGGCAGGGCCTTTCCTGTGGGGAAAACATGACAAGCAGATGAAAAATTGTTAGATAGGTCAATAGGAAGTTTAAAGTTCTCTAAAAACACAAAAGAGTATTTTGGGCTGAGAGGTGTTGATGGTGTCATAGATGCAATAATGTGATAGAAAACCTCCATGTCTGTAATGGGGTGCAGAGGGCAGGAATTCAGGTAATGTCGATAGGCAAAAGTCATAATGAGAGTCAAGTCAAGGAGCCTGGAACAGTAAGGAAAGGTGTGAAGCTAAAAATGTCCACAGTTGATGGTGGCAGCAAGAGACAAGGACATGCTGGTGTTGGCAGGCAGGGAGGCCTCAGCAGCTAAAGGTAAATTACAGCTGGTGTCTCAGGTTGGAAAGAAGAATCCATGAACTAGAGAATCTGCAAGTTCAAGAGCTGTCATCTTTTTGCAGCTGCCAAGATTACCTGAAGAAAAGAAGTAATTATCTTCTTCCCTGCCCTTTTAATACCAGTCTCTTGTCTCATACCAGTTTGATAGCAGTCAAACATAGCTTTTATGTATATATATCCCTTTATATTTGTGACTTATAAGGGGGAATTATGTGCATGGTGATTCCCATCTATTACACTATGTCCTTGATCGCTCTGACATTGCCTGACAGAGCTCTTGAAGAGCTTTTGAATACACCTGGGGTTAAGTCTAAGAATACCAATGAATGTCCCACTATCCCTTGTGCAGTTTTGCTTACAAATTACCTAGCATCACTACAAGTCATACAGCAAATGACAGTTGTCATGTGCTAGCACTTTACTTGATAGCTTACACAGTAAGATTTGTGGCAGACAGTAGTTCATGTATTGTTGTGTTTAAACCTCCACCTGCTAGATAGCAGTGTACAATAAAGATATTTTTCCTTTGCTCACATTTTAAGCATATGGTGGTGTGTTTTCCCTGACAAATTGTCTTATATATCAAAAACATACAGTATTTGCTTTTACATGTTTTTACATTTCTCTTTTTGCAGTTTGGGAATTGTCTGCTTGTTTGGAAAAAGATTTTTTTATGTGAATGCATTCACATTGTTCATGTCATTTTGATTCTGTGCGGTGCTCCCAATTACAGTATGTGTTTGCATGATCAAAAACCAAAAGCTTTCTTTACTGCTGACACAGCTTTTGCAAGTACAGACTCAGACAAAAATTCTCTTGTTTTGCTTTCAAGTTTTGATTTCAATGCCAGTGTTGTGTTTAATGTCAAATTTTCAACCGCAGAATACTGAAGTCACTTGTTCTTTGTTGCTCGTATATATGTGAAACACTGGAGTTACGTATGTTTTGTATCTAGCAAGCATTTTAATGATTAAACTCTAGTTAATGTAAACTTTAATGGCAGCAATTACATCTGACATTTTGACACTAGAAATCTTTAAATATACACCACTGATCTAAAGTATAGCCACTTTGAATCTGCCATCCCTTGGTATTTGTGTGATCTGCGGTTAGCTGAGGTAATTTCCTTGTCTCAAAAACAACAATTTAATGCATCAGCATTAAATTACCTGACGATCCCTGTAGTCCCGTCATTGCATGGCATTTCCATAAACGTTTTTATCAGAAGTTATTTTCTGCCTTGAAAAGCATGAAAATTCTCATCAAGTTACAGGCTTGAACAGCTTGTGTTTAAGGTATTTGATGCTATAATCTGCAGCTAGTCCCCATAGGAGCCTCATAAACCACATACTTCTACGGCTACCGTGTATGAGGATGAGAAGTGTATGATAGCAGCTCAGAACAGAGGAGCAGAGTCGCCAAAAGGGGGATCAAATGCAGAAGCTCTCACTTATCAGATCAAATGGTTTGTTTGTGTTCCTTCCCGAGACAAACAACTGTTTGTGTACTTAGCAAATGAATTCACCGTGTTCCGTGAAGCTCTGTCTTGCACTTCCATCATTTGTAATTCTAACACTTAAAAAAAATTTTTACTTACCCAATGTCATAGCTTTAATGATGGGTAGACATTGATATGACTACCCATTGAAACAGTAGTTTGAGATAGTTTGAGAAACCCCTATTGAGATGACATAGTTGCTGGTCTACTTGCCCACGCATGTACACACACATTCAACCTTGACTCTGCTCCAAAGTAATTTACAACTAGGATGGCGGCCATCTCCAAAATAGCCTCTTGGGTTTTTTGGAAGACAAACAACATAGCTGCAGCCAGAGGCTACTTGTCTGTCAACAGTGAACAAAACAAAGCAAATAATCTCTATTAATCATTTACAGATTATTCTCATCAATTATTTCTACGTTGTGCCAAATAACATTCACAGACATGAAGGTGCCGTTTCAACAATGGACTCAAAAAAAGTCACATGTTCCAGGGAGCTTTGACAGGCCTTCCCTTAGCAATGAGTATCTGTGTTAGTTAATCCACCCAGAGGGTGCGTTTATGTCCCTTTCTGAAACATTTTACACTGGCTACAACTCTGCTGAACTATTTCTTAATTGTTCTCTATCCTGCCAGCCTTCCATCTTAATTTCTTCCAGAGGAATAACATACACAAAGCCTGTTCTATCCACAGGGTGGATTACAGAGAGGCAGATGAGAAATATCTAATGCACTCATGTAGAGTACCTTGAAGCCAGTGTGTGTGTTGTAAACGTATCTTTGCGTGACATCTCAGAAAACTACTCATTGCTCCAAATAGCCCAGCAGAGCTGTACTGTACATAAACTGACAAATTGTCAGTTAATGTACCTTGTTCTTGTTGCAGGGATACCTTCAGAGATCCCATGCTGCTCTGAAAATTGGCTGTGTGGACTTTGAGTTGTTAAAGTCCACTGGGGTTCTCCAAAGCTCTTATAGTGTTCATCACAATGACTGTACCCCACCTTTGAATCTTCTGGTGACAGAATCAGGACAGCTCTGCCGTCAGCAGCATCAAAGCCACTGTGAGACGGAGATGGATTAATAAGTAAAGAAAAGTGTTACAGAACAAGAAAGCCACCAAGATCACAGAAAGGTTGTAAATTCACCTGGGACCTCTACGGGAGAAGAAGTTTTGAAAACTGTTTGATTTGCCGTATTCACTCAAGGAGTTTCTATGCAAGAGCTTTTACCATTCCAGGAACAGCAGGAGAAGAGGAGGAGGAAAGATGGACTGCCAGTGCTGTAGCTGGCATACAGAAGTCTGAAGAGCAAAAGAAGGCATGTGCTTACACCCGCATTCACCCAGCATGCCGCTGTTCATTATTCCACCAATCTGTCAGCTCCCACTGCTGAATCATCGCGGCAACACAGGAGGGGGGCGCCCAAGCGTCCCGGATGCTTTACAGTAATTTTTGATGTTTGACGACATGAATGGCTCATTGATTGTATGAGGCAGTTTGAACAACACCCATTGATATGCATGAAAAAAAAGAGTTCAAGTTAGTGAGGATGAAGCTTTGTGCCTTAGAATGATAGTCTACCCACGACACTTTGGATTAGAATTTTTCTCATGCTTTACCAGTCATCTTCTCCCACACTTGTTCTGTTTCCTAACTCTCTCTCCCTTGCTCTTTTTATAAATTTCCCTATATATATGTGTGCCGGTACCTCAGCACAACTTCTGTTTAAACTGTCTACAGCACCCTATCTCTCCTAACTGCAATAGAAAGTGTTATCCCAGCAGTTGAAGCAACATTTCGTGGCTTAAACCCTACTTCTAGTATCAGCGTATAATGCAGTGGTAACCTCAGGCACTCTATTTCCCCTGCAGTCAATCATGATGAAGTTCAACTCTATTAAAAAAGAAGCACGGCCTGATGATGAGGGATAAGGCTTTTTTTTTTCTTCTATTTTTTAGTATCAAATATGTTCTCCTGGCAGCAAGGGGTTTATCTGATGTTTAGAAGTTTATGAGGCATCACTGTTTATCAGCTGCTATCTGGTGTTTAAGTATAATCTTTATGACACAAAAAACTGCTGTGAAATTTACAGAGCAGTGGTAAGGTCACCCCGCAGATGGACTGTGGCTAACTGCTGCCAGAGTCGATCGCCTGTCCTGCATCTCACCAGCTGTGACCAATTGATGCTTTAACCCGCAACAACCAAACAACCGCAGTTTGTTTCAAAAGTCACATACATAAATGCACAAAGGCATCTGTTGAAACTTTTGCTTCCAGGGTCTGGGGATCATAGCACTTTATGAAACCTGCCAAAGCACATAAACACCGCACTCCCACACTTTAACTTTTCGTGATCTTGCTTGACCCAGGGGTGAGGGAGAGGTGTAATGAAGGTAGCGCTGCTCCCCATGTAATCTAGCCTGACACGTTCTGACTCTCAGAGTATGATTAATGTGAGCTGCAGTTACAGCCGGACGCATTTAATGTCATCTGCAATATCCCCCCGCTCAAACAAATGAGGGTCCAGATTTCATAAATTCCTGTGGCACGTTGTCCATATCCATTAGAAAACAATTTATTGCAGATGTGAGATTTTTGTTGTTATTTTTCTATGTGGTGCCTCCAAATCCATCAATCAGTTAGACCCTGAGCCCTGGAGTGGCACAAAAAGTCAAAGAGTGATAGCCTGTATCCAGCTGCCATGAATCATTCCTTCAGTGTTCACTCATTAACCAGATGACAGTTTGAATTTGGCTTTTAGTGGGACCAATGTGGTTTTCTCCTGAGGAAGCAGTACTGAGGCAATCTGAGCATACCGTATGAGCTTTGAACCTCTATAGTGGAGTCTGTTAACTCGTATGCTCATGAGAAAAGCAAGTGTTTGCGACTGGGATTGGCCAAAACGGTGATTAATCAAGGATGTAGCAGCTGCACTTCTGTGCACGTCTCACGACTCATGAATTCACAAAGTTGAATTCAAGCTGCAAGTAAGCAGATACATTTTTATTTGAGAGAAAAACTTTCATATCTCACTCACCTTACCTTGGTGACCTTGGTGCTTAATCTTGAAGTGTTATGTTTGTTTGTTTGTTTGTTTGTTTGCGTTTTCTCTTTGTGAAATCCCTCCCCATGATCCCATCTTTTAGACAGTGAGGTATTTGCTTTTCAGTTGTAGTTCTTGACATTTAGTGGTTGATTCAACAGAGCTCTGGAAGTCAGGGTAAACAATAGGTTTCAGGCAAAAATTTATAAAATAGCAAAAATCTCACCTGAATCACGGCTAATGTTGCACAGTGATAACCTCAATCTTGCAGCCACCGCTCCTTATGTAGACAACATTGGTCCTCCACCACTAAGTCAGTCTTAACATATTTTCTCATTCACCTCACGTTCCACGGCAGCATGCATCTTAATCTGTAGAGACGGTTCCATTTCAGCTCCCTCCTGATAACCTTCCCTACTTACACCTTCAGTAAAAAGAGGGAGCTGCCCAGAAATAGAAATGAAAGAACATGATTTCAGAGGCTGAATCATAGATTTAGTGGGAACAACTGGAGAGATGGGAAAAAAAAGGGGGTGAGACAAATAAAGAGAAGGGAGCAAGTTCAGATGAGAAGAAAGAAAATGAAGAGACGTGCAGTGAGAAAAATAGCTACAGCTACAGCGGCTCTGTGGTGTATTAACTTCCTTGGGTTGAGAGTATTAGAACTGAATCTTATTGCCATCGTTGTCTGCCTGGTTAAAACCACGAGGAAGCAATCTTTTCAACATTCGTGGCGAGGCGCACAAAATCTTGCGTCATGACAAATAGGCTGGTTAAATACTCCGCTGCCTCTATATCATCTTGTTTAAAAAAGCAATCAGTGTGCTTCCCTGTTGTAAAAGACAAACCCCAGGGGAGCGTCCGGAATCTAAAAGACAAATGAGGTTCAAATCGGAAATGAAATAGTCTAGAATAAGGTAATGAGTCAATCCTGCTTTCTTGATGAGCTTAATGCTGCTGACAAATTACTGGTAGACTTAATATTGAGTGCAGATAGACTGTGCAGTGGAAGGAACCCTGTGCAAACTAAAGGGCTGAAGAGTCAAGACGCAAAGAACTTTATGAATCCCAAGGTGAAATTTATATTTCGTTATTGTCTCCTGAAATGAAAACATAAGTGAGACTAATAAAAAGTGGCCTTGATTTAAATGTCATTGCACCATCTTTCTGTTGCCATGGAAACACTTCAGGCAGACTTTGTTGATGCCATGGCTGGTTGATTGTCTTGAGCAGACCTAAATAGGCCACAGAGGCTATATTTGAGCATTACTGCTGTATTTTTCTCCTCCTAAAAGGCAGCCCCAGCAGAGCTTTTGGTCAAATGTAAAGATACTGTGTTTGTGTAAGAGTAACAACAGCTAGTCGCCTCTTCCCTACCAGCGAAGTGACAGAGTGGGGAGATGTGTGGGTTTTGTCCTCAGGCTGCCAGAAATGTCAGCAACACACACTGGTGGTCACTGGCAGAGGTGGCGGGGGGTGTGGGAGGGGGGGGGAGCAGGACAGAATACAGATGAGGAAGCTGGAAAGAGCACAACATCTGAGTCTGTGTGCAGGCGAACACTTTGCCTTCTGAACATACATGCCCCCAGAGTCAGAGTTGTAAACAAGGACAAACAGAAGAATGCACACACATTCATGGACACAAATAGTCACAGTTCAGGCTCAAAGGTGATAAAATACACACACACAGTCTATGTCCGAACACAAATGCATACAGTAGCCTCAATCTGACCTCTGAGGCTCTGAAAGCTGAGAACCGGCTGTCACTGAGCTGAGCAGCATGAGCAGACAGACAGGTCTTGTGTGAGGGAACTGACCTTTTCACTGCACCTCTAACCTTTTGCGGATCACCTGGCTGGCTCGGATGCATCTCCAGGGGTTGCTCTCTCAAAAATACACAGTGTTGCTGATGGAGTAGATGATCCAGTAAAAAAAAAAGGTTGCAAACAGGCTGCTTTTTTCTTTGTGACTGTAGCCACACAGGAATAAAAAACCTTCAGAACATTTACATACTGTATATTTAAGCTGTGATGATATGTTCTCCAAGCCATCCACTTTCCCACACAGAAAGAAATGTCAGACTAACATTTGAAACTGTGGAAAGGCAATGTTCTGAATATGCAAATGTATGAAAATTAATGCGATTGTACTGTGATGTAAAGTTTCTGTGAGGAGTAGTCAACAGAATATGAGTAACTTCTGTGTTAGCAAGTTTTACTAGCCATTATTAGTAGAAATGAGGTTGCTAAAACTTTGCTAAATAGTTGTAGTTAAACAAAAAAGGGTGACAAGACGTCACAGCTCATTCACTTCATCTGTCTGGCTACTGCACCAGTTGGAATTGAGGTGGAAATCCACTACATAATGTATTCAACTTCATTCTCATAGGGGGCTAACCAGGGTCCTGGTCTTCATAGGTGGCTTACTCTAAGTAATTCAGGCTTACACCCCAGTATCAGGCTAAAATAATCCTGATGATTCTCATTCAGATAATGTAGTTCTTAGAAAGCAGTTTGAGGATTGATTTGTTATGTTTAAATAAAGACAAAGAGTCCTGTTCCCTTCCTTCCACTTTCATTGCTACTAAACTAGATATTTCTTTTGAATGTGATCAAAATTCAAAGTGATTTATGCTGGTGAGGTTCGTCTCTATAGACACAGACACAGAAATGATATAGACGCAAAAATGCCTTTTTAAGCCATAACCATAAGCCATTTATGATAATAAAATATTTAAGATGTCTTCAGAAGCAGCTTTAAACAATTTTCAGCTCAGTGAGTTTGCATTTATAATTTAATACGGTTCAGGTTTCAAATGCAAATCCTCACTTTAATGTCACATGAAAATGCCATATGTTCTTGCTTCACCCAGAATCTTTTATGCTGGATCCACACTACAGCATAATTGGGATAATTTTGGTCAGGGAAGCCCTCCCAACAATCAGGAGGGCTTCCCTGACTAAGAACCTGGCTGGTCAAAACATAGTATGTACCCAAAATATCCCGTATTGTAAGCGGTTTACAGACACAGTCTTTTTACTCCCAACTGCCCAAATTATTTTTTTCTTCTCAGGACAAAACGTAACACTCACAAGTAGCATGATGGCTACTAGCTGACAACAGTACTCCCACTCCATGTTTGTTTTGCCCTAAAATCACATTTGATGATGCAATTTTCTGTGAGATCCCTGGAATCTCTAGTCTGAAATTGTTTAGTATAGTATCTCAAAATCTGTATAGTTTTTTTTAAATGTGCAAACTTTTATTTTGTTTAATATTTTATCATGTATGTCTACATGTTGTTAAATTGTGAGCGTGATATCAACTATTTGTTATTCTATTTTTTAATCTTTATCTTTATCAATATCTCAAAATAAGTCAATGTTTTTGTCCAGATCCAGGTATTTTACACTCAAGCAAACCTGCACTTTTACAGGTTTGGGCTTAAGGACTTGTTGCTACAACAACAGCTCCAGACAAATTTTATAATAAACAAATTTTACTCTAAATGTAATTTTTTTATTTTAATTATTTTTTGAAATTTTAATAACTAAGCACAGCTGATTACTATTGTTTTGTATTTAAATTCAAATTATATGACATATATAAATGTTACCTTGAGTTAACCATAAGTTGTCTTGATTTTGCATAGGATCAACAACTGTTTATTTTAATTAAACAGGAAGCAATATCTTCCTGGGATTAAAACTGAATATCAGCATATGTATCAAATAATAACATTTCTAAGGGTTTGTTGTCGTTGTTAAACTCTTCTTGTGAGGCATCCACAGCCAAAGACTGGTAATGTCTTCACAGAAAAAAAAAATCATATTTGCACTAATGAACAATTAAACATTCTTTCTGTACTGTACTTAACATAACTCAGCATAGTGTTATAAAACAGTGATAAAAATGAGCGATTAAAGATGTGTTAAAGACAGATAGTTGCAATCATAAATAATCTTTGGTTAGATTTGACTCAGTGTAAACATAAAGCAGCTTCAGTAGAGAACAAGCACATGTGCTCCTCTCCCTTGTTATGTAATCTCCCAGTATGGCTGTTTTGTGTGCGCATCTAGAAAGGTGGTAAGTCAAGTACAGTAATTTTGTGTAATTAGTGAGAAAAGGTTCTAATTTGGGGCTAAGCTCACTCCTTTTACAGCCCTCATTAGTGGAGCCACTAAATACATAGAGAAGAGCAGTTTTTTCCTTAACAATCATAGTTTAATGTGTTCTTCACTTTTCTCATTCCTTTTAGCCCCATTTTCATCATGGCTACCCCTCCAGGGAAATTACAGACATTTCACTAATTCCTGCTACTTAACAACAACCGTTAAATGCAAAACGCTAAACATCTATTTTATATGGTAAGAATCTCCACCTTCAGCATTGTCAGAAAATTCATCTAATCATGATCTCAGCTTCCAGATGATACCACTCAGGTATGCAAACATGTCACCTTTTAGAACCATGTTTGTTTGTTCATGCACGTTTCCACTGGTGATGTAACTCCACCTGTGTTGTCATGTTAATGCATAAGCAGAGAAATTATTGGGCTCTGAAACTGTTAGCAAAGCTCAGTCATGGTGATTCTGAAACTGGATACTGGTGCTTAACATGCCACCATTTCCATGAAAATTGCACAGTATTTGCTCATAAAAATTATCTGGATCATCCATGTTTCTGCATTTTTGGGTGCTCGACCAACCTCCTTCAGCTACATGCATGGGGATCAAATTAACTAATCCTATGGCTTGATTTCTGGTTATGAAGAGTCCATTTGCAGGATTTAAGATACACAGAAAAAGTATTTTTATTAATTTATGTGAACTTTTAGCTCTTCCAATCAGGACCTTCACTATTTAAATCAAGTAGCTAAATAAGGTGTGCCAAACCAGCAGTGTTAATATGTAAATACATATTTAATCAAGAATTGAATTAATTTCTTCTGAAGATATTTATTTTCACTGTGTATACTGAGCATCTTTGACATCTTCAGACACATTTCTCTGATAATGAATTAAGTTTAACATTATCTCATTCTCAGGTCTTGGCTGAAGGTTATGAGCAGTAATGGCTGCCACTGAAAACTCTCTCAAAATAAAATTTTTTTTAGATTGTATTCATAATTTTAATACAATAAATGCACTAATAAATTTAAAGTTATATAGTAAACATAAAGAGTGCTAAAAAAACAAATGCATGTTCTATGTTTCCCCTTTGTGGATACCAATGTCTCGAAAAGTAAATGTTAGCTTAGAGATTTGTCGTTGTTTTACTAACTTTCTTTATATTAAACTTTGCTCTTGTCTTGTAGTATTTCAGAGGAGAACCTCATTTTCTTTGGTTTGTGTCTCCTGGACTCTCATCACTTTCTGCCTCTTCGTCTGTGGTTTGCAAAGGTGTTAGACAGCTCATTAAATCAATAAAATCCCATTGCTCATACTATATACCTTAAGTTTGCGAGGTGAATAGATGAAAGTCCATTCTCTAGCGGCTTCACTATTTCCCAGTACATCATAGTACATGTGTTCATTATGGGCTCCACCTCCCAGCTTCCTCTCTACGTTCATGTTTGCCTCATTGCCCAAGCTATTGCTGCCTTGTTGAGCTACCTGTGTCCTTCTCTTCTGCCTCACCTCCTTTTCTAGTAATAGACGCTGAGATCTATTGATTCTTACCCCATCTGCTTTTCACTAGGCATACAGTATGCTGTCTCTTTCATTTACGTGATGAGCAGCGCAGAGGTTTTTTCAGGTCAGTAAAGGAGCATCAGTTATATTCACCATTAGATTTTAATCTCCAAAATTTTATTTCATGTGGTGAAGCTGACATTGAAGCACTTCCTCTTTCTCCACTGGGGAGAGTTACAAGGTTTTGTTGTTAGGTCTCAAATTAGTGCCCCTGCTGAGGTACTTCAAGAACTAGCTCCTTACTAAATGATAGGACAGTTTGGAAATCATTTGTCCCTTGAACACCCCATAAAAAGTCTCTAATGTTGTTTTCTCCCCATTAATTCAAATGTAGTTTTAAATCACCACCAACTGACACCCTTGAGCAGCAAGGTCTTAGTTGCTCTTCAGAAAATGATGCCTCTCCACATTGTCTCCCTGCATGTGGTAATGAGGGGAAATTGTGTAGAATGTGTTTTTAATTAAAAACAATAAAGCAGCCATATTTCATGCATGAAATGCTTTTGGAGATTAACTAAAGATTCAGTGGAGAGTGGACAAGTCAAGAAAGTCACAGATAAAGCATGAAATAAAGAGAACAGTGTGTCCAGACATTAATCAGGCTGTCAGGGGGTGTCCAGATAATAATCAGAGGCGACGCACATCATGCCAGTGTGTAGTATCTAATTACTTGACAATCTTTGACTCTGGGACCCCAAGAGGCAAAGAGGATGAGAGCAGCATGAGTGCTGCCGCCCTGCTGCATGATGCCTCTGGGCACTGTGTTTGAACAGTATGATTTTTCTAGTGTGCTGCAACTCAGTGATCATTACTCAGAAATAGACCAGATACTGTAGCTAGCCAGGGACTATCGACAAAGGTTATTTTTACTGTGCAGCTTGGCTGGAGGGACAGGATAATGATTACACGGAATGTGTTGGTCTAAAAGGTTTTTCGTGTTGCCCTCTGCTCTGCACGCGCCATGGATCAGAGGCTGCTAAAACACTGTCCAATTTCCCCAGCTCTTCAAAAAAACATTTGCACTTCAATGGCTAATTAGAATGTTCCTACAGTAAATGTACTTACAACTTAACCACAGGATTTTAATGTACTCTGATAATAAAGATTCAAAAATCTAACTAAAAACAATTTCAATTTATTTCTATTTAATTCAGTTTATTTATATAGGGCCAAATCACAACAAAAGTCACGTCAAGGCACAGTGTAAGGTTTAGGATGGAGTTTACTGTAACTGTATATAGAATTATACAGGAAACCACTCATGTGACAGTGGAGAGAAAAAACACCCTTTAACAGAAAAAACCACCAGCAGAATCAGGCTCAGGCTGGGTGGCCATTTGCCTCGACTTGTTGGGGTGAGAGGAAAGAAAAGAACAACACTGTGTTTCTTTATAATATTGCCTACAGGAGACATGTATGAAGAGAAAAGAATCGGTTCAAGCACAGAACCCTGTGGAACTCCGTAACAAGATTTAAACCAGTCTTGTGCACTTCTTTTAATCCCAATGACATTTTCCAGTCTGTGTAAAAATGTTCTGATGTGTATTGTTGAATGCAGCACTAAAATTTAACAAGATAAGTATAGAGAGAAGTCTAAGTCATTGTCTAAAGCTAAGAGATCTCTTTCACTGTTACAATTTACACAAACAAAACATCTCTATTTAAAGTGTTTTGTTATTATACCTACAATAAAAACAATAAAATGACCAAACAAGTGCCAAACAATTTTTACTTGAACGAAAGCGGGATCACATACTGAAATTCAATTTCAGCTCATATGAAGCAAGGGTAGTAATATGCTCCTTCATTCTTCCATCCTTTCAGCAACAATATAAAATGGTTGATTCCAGCATCATTGCAATCAATCAGTTTGCAGAAATTAGGAGCTATAGGCTTTGGCAAAGCCTGCAATTGTAATGTGGCGTTTAAATGGAAAAGGTTGTTATTGGATTTCATTCAAACATGGGAGTAGTCCGGTTAGATCTATTAAAAGATAATATTTGTGGCTATTGATGCAACAAGCTACTAGGAAAAAATAACATTTTATGAACTCAGGTGTCATTCCAAACAGTATAGAGCACAGCAAGACACAAGATTCATTTCACTATGGAGATAAAATTTTCATTCAGTCTCATTTGGATGGTATTCATAATGTTGCGCATTTGTTCAAAGAGTAGTGACAGATACAGTATATGAGATATAATGACAGAATGTATATATCAAAAAACAGATAATTCAGTCTGTTTATTCTAGTATTCTAGAAAGTTGTAGTTGAGTTTCCAAAGCCGTTCAGCCGGTTTACTGGTGGTGTAAATCTTTGTTTGTTGTTGTTTAGATTTCTCTAAATCCATCTCTCCAAACAGATTGCCAAAGTCCTTCACCAGGCAGTTTTGAAAAACGTGATATAAAATTAGCTTTATTCACCACCTACTCCAACTGGCTTGAGGAGTGGCCTCCACCTTTAACACCAGCCAATGGGAATTTGGTTTTATTCATGTTTGTTTTTATTAAATCTAAAACATACATACACTTATGTAGTTAAGCCCAAGGCCTCTTAACTTCACATTAGTGACCATGATTACCTAGAGCTGCTAGGATAAAAATGTAGAGCATGCCTGCTATTTGGTTCAATGTCCTTTGCGACAGCGTCATGGAATTCTGGCAGGGACTTTGCTGTTTTTAGCAACTGAAAATACTGTGGCGGTTGCTGTATAGGATTTGTAGGTGCTCAAAAATCAGTTCAGTTAATTCTTTTGTCGTCAGTTTTTGTTCTGTTGATATGTGACATAAATATTTGGTACTAGAAACAGATGGAGAGTGTACAGGCCTGTACTGAAGTTCTGTGGAGCATTCAGTGTTGGCTAAACACGTGGTTTGAATAGAATTTGAACAAGGGTGCTCTTAGCATACTAGATTGGTTCACAGTAATTACAGAAAAAAATATATATACTGCTATTCTTAATTGCCAAATAATCAATAATTTCTGGTTGTGTGTTTTACAGGGGACATGCACATGACCAAAGGCATAAAACGTGGCTTCTTCTCTGTTCTCTCTCTATATTTCATAAAGACACACAGGGATAAAAGCACACTCACACACACCCACTCATATGTACCCTTCTTGTTATCAGGATATAGTACAGCTGCTGGGAGAGTGAGTGATCTTTGTGTGTGTGTGCGTGCGTGCGCTTTTTAGTTTGATGCCTCTTGCTCAGTCTGTTGGCCATAGCAATTTTGCAGGAGTGAACAGTGACCTTTGACTCCATTACAGCTGATTGGATTGGTTTTCCCCCCGTGGCTGGCTGCCTGCCCAGCACTACACCCTGCAGTGACACAGCCAGGACCACACACTGCCTTCAGTCCCCTTTACTTATTCCCTCCATTTCTCTCTCCCTTCTCCCTCTATCCATCCCATATCCACCTACCTCACCTGTCATACTGTAGCTCCTTCCTGCTCCCATTCATCCATCTCTGCCTCCCATTTTTTCTCCCCAGGTACTCTTTCTTTCTTCCTTACAAATCATCCTTGATGTGACTTCCTCTTTTCCTTTGATACATCTCTTCTCTTTAGCCATCCATCTCTATATTTAATCATCTCTCCTTTACTTCCTTTATCATACCATCCCTCTGTTCCTCCCTTGCTGTCTTCAATCTCCCATCTTTTTTACAACTTATTTTATGGTCATAACTACGTGGACAACCAAACATTACATCTATATGCGATTGTTGAGCAGCTCATATCAAAGACAAGGAACTTTAATATGTCTCTGTAACAGCCCATGTAAATGTTTTCCACAGTATGTATGCACTTGGCGATAAAAAATATTGTTGTGGCTGTAGACTGATGTTGGGGAATAAGGCCGAGATAGCGGTTTCATTTCATTAATAATTTAGGTCAGGAGTCAGTGAAGGAGTGGCTGTAACTCAGTAGGTAGAGCCAATGGGCCATAAGGTGATTTCATCCCTGGCTCTACATGTGTCCTTGAGCAATTCACTGAACTGCAAATTACTTCCAATGTAAAGTACTGCATGCACAGGAAGTTCTTGCACACCGTGGCAGCGTACAAAAAACTTCAGGTAACAGCTTCTCATTTTTAGCCAGTGCTGACTGTTGCATTCCCTGATTAAAAAGACAAACATCAGTGGGAGCAGGTTGTTTCAGCCGTTGCTAATGAACATTGATTCTGTGAGTAGCTTGGTTAAAGCACTTTCTGTAGCTGGTATCGGTATGTAGTCAAAAATTGTTTGTGAGAGAAGATACTCAACTCTGTAACACTGTAGTGCAACCCCCTGTGTATTGCAAGCTAAAAAGGTTAGTCTCCTTTTCTATGCCCTTTAGTGTATTATCTGTTTTAATCTAGTTTACTTTTGTCAGTTGATGTTTATAAAAGTCAGCCCTGTGTACCAATACACATGTGCAGGCATAGAGGGTGCTAAACTAGGTATTAACAGGTATTAAACACCAAACAGCAGAATTGAGAATTACAGTGTTAACCCTTTGGCTTCCAATACATGTGAATTCATTGATAATATTGTTCCAGAATATAAAGCAGAGTGATACATCTTCACAACAGAGAATCATGTCATGTTAATTACAGAAAAGAAAAAGCTTCCAGTTATTAAATTCATTCATATTAGACTTCTATAGGAAGATCAGGAAGCTCTTGAAAAATAAGATGTGTAACATTAAGTAATATACGGTTGATATTTCAGTGTTACTGTAGGTAAAAAACAATAGGATCAAACATTACATGGCCTGGATTAAGGTGAAAAAAACTTCACTGGGACTGTAGCTTAAAAGTCAAAATGAGTATGTTTAGCTTCTGTAATATGACATATGCTACATATTAACCTCTTACCTTTTCTTTTCCTTCCTTCGTTTCTCCCTCCTTTGCTCTAATTCCACTCACTATTTTTCTTAATCTATACTTTTGTTGCTTCCATCCCTTTATTTTACTTTCCTTCCCCCTTCCTGCCCTAACGTCTGTCTCAATATTATCACCTGCTGTATTTCTCTTCTGTCTCTGTCTCTTTTTTTTCTGTTCCAGCTCATAGCCCACAGCTCTGCTTCCTGGTTAAGGTCACTGTCAAATTACATTTACTGTGACTCAGTAAATCCATCACCCGGGTGGTTTCCATGTATTCCAGCACACAAAAATAAACACAGACACTTTGGTCCCATCAGGTGAGTTATGTAACATTGTCTGTGTCTAAAATGCCAATATTTCAGGTTAGTGCTCATGTATGAAATGATGCATTTCAAAATTAAATGGGTTTGGATGAGTATAAAGGTGATGGTGAGTCCTTGAGCATGACTATGATAATGATACTCAGTGAAAATATAATTTCTTTCTAAGGCAACATTTGGAAAATAAAATGTTCTATTTATCTATTTTATTTTGTCTATTTCTAGTAGATTATTTTAGATTATTTTAGGCATTGAGAGTGTTTTTTGCTTTTTTTAAGTATGTTCTATCTCTTTCTGTCTTTCAGTCTTTCTTTGGTTTTCATACCTCAACACATCTGTTTGGTGCAAGAATTCAGATAGATGTGATGCTCAATAACGGCTGTAAAACAATGGACCAGTCACAGCTTTGTACCTTGAATTATGGCAACATCACCTTTTGGTGCAAAAACATCTGCATCCGTGCTCAAGACTAAGACCCCTCAGCCAGTCACAGCTGTGATTTGATTGCTAACATCAGCACGCCAACGTGCTCACAATGACAATAATAGCATACTAATGTTTAGCAGGTATAATGTTACCGAACCATGCTCGTGTGAGAGAGACATCTATGCAGAGATCAAAAGTGCAGGCCGTCACGTCTCCACATGAATTCTTACACACTTCGTAATTGCTGTCAACAAGGTCTCCGACCACCTAACTGTCTGCCATTAGTGTGTTAGCACGCTAACATTTTCTAATTATGACTAAACACAAACCACATGATGGGCATACCATCATTTTGTGCTTTTATACAGTACTGTTCAAAAGTTTTAGGCTACCATTAGATTTGTTGTTTTGGCGATGCTATTATGACCATATATATTTTTATTTCTTTTATTTCTTCTGAAAAACTGTGGCCTAAGACTTTTGCGCAGTGCTGTTTATGTGGTTAAATTATACATATTACCTCCATATTGTTAATAAAGTAAAATGTCATCCTATAGAGGAAAGTGCACCTGTTTATGTGGTAGTCATGATTTGGGGATCACAAGTGTCTTAAATTTAATGGCAAACAATTAGTTAGTTATTATTAGTTATTATACTATTATTTCAGTCATTACCAAAGGGGGGGGGCACAGACTCACACTGCCATCCCTAAAGCCACAAGGACCACCAACAACAAAAAGATATTGCTATTGTGTAGCGCTGTTAGCAATCACAGACACCCCTGAGGTACAAGAGCAAAAGAGTTCTTGGATTTCAAGGCTGTTCATCATTTATTGACACTGTTGATGCTGCAGCAGACGCTCTCCTGGAATTTTAAGAGTTTGCCTGTTTTTGTCATCAAAGCACTCTCCTACTTCCAGAGATACTGCTCCACCACTGCCTAAATACATTCATTAAATTACAGAAGTCTACAGAATTTATCCCTTCAGCTTTTGTTAAAAACATGTGGGGCTGGGTTCACTTCGTCTTCAATAATGTTATTATGTGAATTTTATCCAAAGTAAAACTGAAAAGAAAAATGCAAATCTACCTTAAGAAAATTGTGTATGTACAGGGCTCTAAATAGATTACAGAGGAAGCTCTACTATTATTAAATAGAAGCTTTATTGACCATGACACTACTGCATAAAAAGAAAAAGCATAGAGATGTACTGTAGGACACACACTTGCACATCAAACCTGCCGGATTAATTGAAACCTGGATTCACCAGTTCAGAATGTTTACTGGTAATCATGATTGTTGGCTGTTATTGAAAGCTTATCATTGCTAGTGTTTACCTACATCGTTGTGTACTTTATATATTTGACCTGTGCTCTGGGTTATACTTGTGTTTGAGTGTGTGAATTGCACTGAACAGTATGGGTCTATAGAACTTAATTTATATGCGTTAATGGTGGTGGAACAGGTAATCAGAAATTGAGGTTGTGACTTAGCTTTTTTCTTTTTATGTCCTTAAACCATGTTTTTTTATGTATTATTCAACAGTGAATTCAAGTAAAGCATATAAAATCTGCGTGGGTGTTTGAAGAACGCTTTTGTGTGTTCATGTCAGGGTCTATTATTCAACAGTGGATTCAAATAAAGCTTTTTGAAATATAGCTGCAGTCACTTGCATGCATGTGTATCCCTGCATTACTTAGCATGTTTGTGTCAGTGTTGTGTTGTTGTTGTTGTTGTTTCTTTAACACAGTAGAAAACTCAGCCTTGAGTTCATCAATTGTGGACTGTCACCACAATGGCGTTGTTGAACTAAGAACTGTGCTGCTATTATTAAAATTAGAAATGCAGCATGATTAACGCGGTAATGAAAGTGTTAAGTGGTCTTTGACACAGCCCAAAATGAACAGAAAACAAATATCAATTAGCTGCTTTAATTTTTGATGTGTTTCATGTTTTCAGTCAGTATAGGGAGGGGAGGACAAGGGCTTGTGTACCTCAGTCAAATAAAACCTTTTGTTTAGCATAATAGCAAAAATAATGAAGCACTAAAGACGAATGAGTGCAGTTTCTGATAGCTGTCAAACTACTCACTGTCATACAGGCACTTACGGTATATAAACAGGTTACACAAGTAACTGGAGAATGGTTTTACATGCAGTGTATTATCTGGTTGTATGTAGCATGTATTTTTAAGTAACAGGAGTTCTCTCCTACTCTGATCTTAATTCAGAAACTGCATTAGTGAAAGAAGAAGCTGTATAACTGTGTAGTGATAGGAGATTTCGGGCTTTTTATTTGTCCTTAAATGTGTCTGTAGCACCTTTTACACTGTCCATTCAAGACAAGATTATTGCACCAATTTGCTGGCCCACCATCTCATATAAAAGGTACGATAACAGCAGGGGTCATTGTTGACCCCCCTTTATGCTGCCACGAGAGGTAGTGACATTGGCAGAATTGTTCCGCTTCAGTGTTTGTATATAAGTGGCACTGTCGGTTGGAAGCAAAGGGCTCTGAAGTTTTTATTACATTTTATTGTGAGACCAGTCACTAAGGTTTTTTTTACAATGAACACTGGAACAGAAATACTTGACTCAGACTTTGTCTAATTCAGACTTTCAGTTGTGGTAAATCGTGTACAACAAGTTAATAATTATGGTCACATTCTAATTCGTTTGAGCAATCACTCAAGGAGAAGGGGAGAGACGTTCAAAGGGGCGCTATGATGAGTGCAGTATAATTTTGAAAACAATATCCAAGTCATTTGCATCGTTAAGACTTGGTCTCTAATACCACAATGCCAGCAGCTTACGCATCCATTGCATTCTCAACCAGACAGCGCAGTGAGAGGAAAACGAGGCGTAGCAGCTCCTTTTCACGGTGTAAACGGTTTGAATTTAACCGGCTCATTTCAACTTCTACAGGACTTTATGTTGGTTCCAGTTTTAGTCAAACTTGATGCGTTCATGTATGAGCACTGTCTTTCTTTTCACCCAGCCACTCCACTCTGCAAAAAAAAGATGATTAGAAACCCATGTAGACAAATCAGTGTTCTGTTCAAGGAGAAATCTACTTGGGTAAATCATGGTTCTCTAGTAATTTCTCATTTACATGACAGTTAGGTAATCAGTTTACTCAAGAAAGCTGAATGTAACTGCATTGCTTGAGTGTGTGGTAAAGCAATTAGTGGCACACGCAGACATTTTTATCCAAAGAAACGTATAAGTGAGGTACACAGCAACAAGTGTGATCTAGAAACTCCAGTAACTGATTCATCCATTTAACGTCTCTGTTTTTGACAGTAGCTGAATCAGTCTGTTCATTATAGCAATAAAAGGTGCTCTTTAGAGTGAAAATGACTCAAATGAAAGTGACTGAATATTGAAGAGTTTGCTTAACTCCTCCCAAACCATGTCAAACCGTAGAGAGCGATGGTTAAAGAAATTGTCTCTATGCCCACACTTTTGAGCTCTTGTTTGTGTTTTTACAGAAGCTTGTGTTCCCAGTGGAGTGCAGAGCATGTGTGGAGGTTATCTCCAGCTTCTTTTTAGTTTGCCCTGCAGTCTTCGAACAAAACCCTGACTGGGCTTTGATCACTTCCTCACTGCTTCTCACTGCTCTCTGCCATCCACCCTTTCTTTTGTTTTTCCTCGCTTTCTCCAGATCTCACATTTCTCTCTCTCTGTCTCCATCGACAGAACATCCTGCCTACTCCTTCTTTCTCCATCCTATGCTTTATCTGGATCAACCTGATCCTGAACTTTTTGGCTTCCTCGCATTTCTTCCCCCCGTCTTTCTGAACTTATTCTCCATGGTGGATGAGAGAACGAGAGAGAGAAAGAGAGAGCGAGAGAGAGAGAGATCCGTCTAGAAATCAAAAGTGCAGGGTGTCGCGTCTCCACATGAATTCTTACACACCTTGTAATTGCTGTCAGCGAGCTCGCCGACAACTCACTTAATTGCCTGCCATCCAATTTATGGCAAGACTGGGGACGTCTAGAGAGACGACAAAAGGAGCAAAGAGGGCAGGCAAGGTGGAGCCCAAAAAGATTTGGTTGCTAAGCACTTAAAAGACGAACTGTGAGGCCATTGGGTCCCAGTGCAGATGAAAGAGTGAATAATATTTTAGAAAATTGAGTATTTTTTTAATGGTTTGAAGCACAGGTATTGGATTTTCCCCACACTCAGGAAGGAGAATCTCAGGATGGACCTGCAATTAGTGCAACACTCATTAATATTAGTGACTTGAGAGGAGTAAGGTTGCTGAAGTAATGATTCTAGGTGGGAGGATTGTACAGAAGCTGCCATTGTTCTCACAGACATTCTGCTCCAGTATAATTGCTGTAAGTGCTGTCATTAACGCTCCATTGAGCTCTATATCGTTGTTTTATGCAAAAGTGTGTTCTGGGGTTTTTTCACTGCTGCAACACCTACAGATACCGTGTGCACTGGTAGTATCACAACTGCAGGTAATTCCAATGCCCAAACTTAAAATACCTCAGGCTATACAGGAGTACAGCGTGAACAAAAGGAAGACCTTTGCACTGGTGCTGCAGTGTGTCGGTGTTCTACTAGAAAGGAAGGACAAGATCGGCAAAGACCAACAATAATCACCAGCCAGCGCTGAACCCATTGACCAATCCACCCATGGGATGTAGCCCCACAGATAGAGAGTAGAGACAAGGCAAAGTGAGGAAAAAGGTGAAAAAGAAGACTGATGTGAACTCACTCATTCACAGCTTTTTACTGTATGTTCCCACTGAGTCTCTGCTATTTCCAGATGACTGGTGAAACAAATCAAAACGCATCCTTTGTTGTTTGCTCCTTTTATTCTCTGCCTGTCAAAGATGAGTTGACTTTTACAGATTTTGCTTTTCTCTGATGCCAACAGTTTTGAGAAGTGATAACTTTGCTATGCTAACAGGCACAAAAAACAGGCCGCTTTCAACAACAGCAACAAAGGAGCAGAAAGAAAACCTGAGTGATCCAACATCAACTTTGGATTTACTGTATTATTCTGTATTTGATGTGTATTAGATCCTGTAGGCATTTCTTTTTACACTCACAAACTATACATGCAAAAACACAAATTCAGAAGTTACCATTTTCCATCAGAAAATAAATATATATATATACACACCAACAGAAACAACCACAGCATATTCACAGTTTATTCTTCAATAACCCAGATGTTATTCTAAAAACAAGGGTTTAATCTAAGACATACAGTATATGTACAGTATATACATGCATTTCCACACACAAAACACACCACTGTGAACCTTCCTTATCATGCAAGTTCATCACCAGAGCCAGGCTGAGGCAGAGCGCAGGGAGAAAATAACAACGTGCACAGCTAGACCTAAATAAACAGAGCGTTGTTTCTGAAGATGAAGTGGCCAATCCTTGCAGTCCACAAAACGAGTCTCCCCTCTGGGCACTGGCTTCAGCCTTGATGAATATTCATGAAAACACTGCTGGTGGGAGGGTGGGGGGGGTGTTTACTTCAGCAAGAAGTCAGAGGAAGGGTACTGCTGTATTAGATGGCAGCAAGATGTGGAAGTGTGTGTGTGTGTGTGTGTGTGTGTGTGTGTGTGTGTGTTTTTTAAAAGTGTGACAGGAGTGACCAAATATGGACCACGATGTTGTTGCTGTGGGGACAAGTCAGCAAAACATTAAGAGCAAAGAGGTCAGAGGTCACAGAAGTAAGACTTGTCTGTAAGGGCTACAGGGTTGTGTGCCTGTGCTGCAAAAGGTGAGATTATTTTTCTCTGCATCTAGCTAGAAAGATACAGCACTACCCAGCAACACACTTTAGCTCTTTGGAAGGCACTGTTTATATGAATGACAGCATTACTTTTGCTGCTCCCACTTATCTGTTGCATGGTGACAGATGTCAGGCACCAAGAGAAACATCTAAGTCTGACTTTGCAAGTAGACAGAAAAAAAGATGTGAGGACATTGTCCAGAAAAAAATAATATTGAATGGTAATTTATGTTATAAAAGCAATTATGATTTCATTGAAGTCAATGAAATAACACATTATATTATTGCATTACTATGAAATACACAGGTATATACTATATAAAAAGGCATGCTGTTGTGTGAAGACTAATTTAATTGGCTAAAACTGAAACCTGCCCATTAAGTGATGATGAGTTTTCTAATTTGTAGCTACCAAAAATAACAACATCATTTGCTACAGGTCTAATGGTGCTGAAAATCTACAAAAAAGAACAGCGTCCTGTAGCAAACCCACTGTGTAAAGCAATAATATTCAGGACGTTTAATGTCTTCTTGGACCTCGCAGCATTTCAGAGCTATTCCCTTTTCTGCCATTGGAGCTTCGCCACCTTTCTAACCAATTAGACGTCTGAAATTGTCTGATTCATTTAAAATCAGCAGCAGCAGCCACAGTCTGAAAACTCTGGGTATGAGTATTAATAACGTTTAACGTCTTTTTGAAAGAAAAAATTTAACATGATGGTGACATTAATCACATGTCTCCTCCACATGGAAACCGAGATGTAGGATGTGTAGATAGTGTGTGTAAATAGCCTAATTCACTGTTGACCATCAGACCAGATTGTTAATAATATCTATCCATATGATAATTTAGAAAACATTAACATTTATTGATTTTTGTTGTTGTTTATTGGAGCCTTGTCTCTATGACTCCAACATGAGGTGAATATTGTCTGCTTTAGTATTTCTGAACTCTCCAGGGTCATTGTAAGCATCAGAAATGTTTTAACTATTGAGCTCTGCAACATAGCATTCTGTGTGTTTGGAATTAAAGTATGCAATAAACTCTGGTGGCTTGAAATCCATACTAACGCTGTTCATCTTCACTTACACAGTTCCTGCCAACGTGGTGGAATAAATAGCCATGTGACATCCAAAGATGGATTCTCCACTTAGTAAACACTGGAATTATAACTAGGCTAATTTTGAAATTACAGAGTGGCTCTGGCTGTAATGGCAAAAACAAATGTGCTACCATGCTTTAGAAATGTATTACAACATCCTTAGTTGTTTTCCAGCTGCTCTGTAGCCTAAGGGATGCGTGAGAATCCTTATTGTTTAGCAGGTGTGATCATGGAGCCTTTAAGCTGTAAAAGGCTAGGCTGCACCCTAAGTGTGTTGACAAAAAGCAAGTCACAGTCAGTAAGTGTCTTTTGGGGATATAGAGACAACTCTGTGCACTCCGAGTTGAGCTTGGAAGACTGAGGGCAAACCAGATGACACCAAAGTGTCTCGACGAATGTCTACCGCTGGCACCAAATCACCCCCTGGACTAGGTGACAAATTTTGTCACCTGTTATTTTGTCAAATGTCCTTATAGGAAAAAAGTTACCATCTCTGCCTACAAGTAGATGTTGAAGTATGTTTGTTAAAGTTAAGTGATTTATAAGAATTACAAACGTTGAAACGTTTACTATTTTAAATATTGATATATATATATATATATATATATATGTATATATATCTATAATGTATATATAATTCAGTATCAGCCAAGCTTTGTGAAAGGGAACAGGACGAGGAGTCAGAGGATGAGTGAAGGCAGCTGGAGGATTGAAAGAAAGGTGGGTGGAAAGGAGAGGAGAGGAAATGGAGGAGGTAGGGTTTGAACAGTAAAAAACAGTAAGGATTATGGTGGATCAAAGAATATTGTTCTAGGCAACACAAAGAATTAGACCAGTGGGACAAAGACACAGACTGAGAAAGACCTCCAAAATCCCAACACTGGGGAAACAAGTTTCAAAGATTTATTCAGCAGAACATCTATTTTAAATCATTGTAGAGGAGAGACATTATAAAAAAAAAAACTCTTTTACTGCTAATAGTAAAAGTGTGTCTGTGCTTTGGCAGGGGAACAGGTGGGATGTATCTGCAGAGGTTTGAATGCAGATGCTACCAGCTGCAACTCAGGGATAGAAGCCTGTATTCCCACAAACCACCAGAGACAGAAGGAGCTTTAACGGATGGTGGGTAAAAATAGTAATGGCACTGAAACAGAGACATATCCACACTGCCAATATCAGCTTGGAGTCCTGTGGAGGGAAACCAAAAAAAAAACAAAAAACACTGAACTGGCATAGCTGCCAACACTGCCTCGCATCCTAGGAGTCTACTGCACCTTAGATTTACAATAAGCATGAGCAGGTTTTTTGATTTGTTTAGTCAATACTCTAATTTACTGTATTGTTTCAATTTATATTTGTTATTAATCTAATCTATCTCAAATGTTTTAATATCACCGTCATGCTCCTATAATATATCTCAACAACTATTACATTTATTGCTTTTGTGGTATTTGCAGAGATTCACAGTCCCCAGAGGAGAAAACCTACCAGTCACTTTGGTTTTGTGTTGTTTTTTTTTTTAGGGTTTCCTCTTGTGGCTGTGGCTGAGATGTCTCGACATTTACTGGATAGATTAACATAAATGTTATACAGACATTCATGACTAAACATATTATAAACACTTGATGACTAAATGATAATGAAATCTAAAGACGATCTAATATCTGCCCAAACAAAGGATGTCTGTGTACGTCCTTTGGGCACCCAGCTCTAGATGTGATGTGTAATCTCATTAGTGATGTAAGCTGTTGACTGCTTAAACCATCCTCACATAAACTACTTGATGTAACACTGCTGCTGTAGGCACATCTCTTAACCCTTTCATTAAATCCATCTGTTATAGATTGTCGGAAAATTTTTATTCTCACAACACACTTTGACCGTTATCATTATTACATTTACTATGGCTGTTTTGGACCTACTTTCTAACGGTTAGTTTTACTTTAAAATCAGCATTACAGCCTCACATAGCCACCAGCAAAGCTGAAGAATCTCTTGTTAATTAAAAAACAGAACATATGAATTGAGTGCATGTAATAGAACATGTGTTCGGCACATCGTTTTTTTTAAACACCATTAGTCTGATATACTTAACAAGAAAATGTGTTTATGCTTTTTTAATTAGTTTTCTGTCTGTAATTAAAATATGTTACTTGCAATAGATATACGTGACCTCTAGAAGACCCGCTAAATAAAGGTTACCGTGGTTGAATAAAAACTAACAAGATAAAAATGTCCTTTTGGAAATTTCTCTTTGTTCTTGCAATTCAGTGTCATTGATGTAAAACATAAAAGGGCCTTGCATCATTTTTTTTTCTCAGGGAAAGACAGCCACGATGTCAAGCCTATACATGATAGTGCAGCTAATGAAGAAGTATGGTCTTACGCTCGTGGCTGTGTAAGATGAGTTTGAGGTCAGGGTGATATTGTCATAGCATTGACTTAGTTTGATTACTGACTGGACTTAAGAGTGTATTGACTGAGAATATGAATGGGCTATCGCAGATATTTATGACCGCCCCTCACCCAGTCATTCCTGATGTTGTGGGAAAAGGCCAGAGACAGATTGCTCAGT
Organism: Ctenopoma multispine; assembly: GCA_034779795.1. NCBI lineage: Eukaryota > Metazoa > Chordata > Actinopteri > Anabantiformes > Anabantidae > Ctenopoma > Ctenopoma multispine. The sequence goes on along the minus strand of JAUYWH010000016.1, from coordinate 13,245,704 downwards.
GAATTGTATAGATTTTATGTGAACGTGTTACTTTCAAACTAAATATGTGTATTACATCTCTGAGTGTACAAAATGTGCACTAGAGTATTTCTTTATGGATGATGGAAGTGTCAGGGGTTATGCTGAGGTAATTTGTGTGTATATGTGAGCTTTGGCAACCCCGTCTCCTACAAAACGTGTATATTGTGCTAACCTGTCTTTCGAAATAGGTTCTTGAGAGAACTTAATTGCTTCCTGGGATGTGTACACTGCAGATGCTTTTCACTCCGGAAACTGTGATATTGTGAAAGGTCTGGGAAGTTGTTGGGGAGGATGATATTTTGACATTGGACAGCTCCCATTCTGCATCCCACATCACATTCTGTGCTTCAGGTCAGTGTTAACCAACACCATAATCTTTCTCTAGCCTTAACTGAGGGTTTTCGGGTCATAAAAACAGCAAGCATACAGGAATAGTCCACATGTACTATATTATGGTGGATATATTCTGGCTTCTCAAATGTGAGAAGCCACATTTGGCTAACACTGATCTCTTTTTTTTAGACCATTGTTAACAGAATATATATTTAGATTTTGACAAAACAATCAAACAGAAAACCTGGCCTTGGGCTGTGGAACTCAAAAGGCATTTTATGAATGACATTTTATGAGTTAATCAATTTAGTGAAAAATAATTCATAGATTTTTGTGACTGTGGAATCTCATCACAATCTACACTTAAGTATTTGAATACTGGTTGGGGAGGTAAAAGGACTAGGTGGTGGTTTAGGAAGGACTGTTAATATATGCAGAACAAACTGGTACATGAACAGTTTGCAGATGTATGCGCTATAAGTGTGTCATTATGTAGACAGTATGTAAATGGAACAGATGTCGTATTTTCTTCTGCAGATTTATTGTTAATTGCTGCAGTTTTCATGGAGCAGAGTTGTTTTTGTGGGTTTGTCTGTATATTAAGTAGTCATGTGTGTCAGCCTGATTAAAGTTTAAGGTTAAATTGGATAATGTGAGTATGTTTGAAACCCCAGTTTCTGCTCGATTCGCTTTTCCCAGCTCCAGCCAGTCATAATTCATTGTCATGTTGGATAGTGCTGTAAATTGCTTTAGAAAACAGAAGAGGGAAACGCAGAACCCTCTTATTTTGTCAGTGTCAGTTGTTTGGTATAGTGACAGGGATAGGTTGAATGGGTTGGGGAAGAGGAGGGGGCAGCTGGTTGGACCTTGAATTCAAGCAAGCAAGAGACCAGACCCAGCCGAGCAACGGGTTGGCAAGACAGGCGAAAATAAACAGCGGGCCTGAAGAATCAATTCAGCGTGCCTGTCAGAGGACTGTCAAACTCCCCTCCATGATGGACAGTCTGGATGTTCACAGTCTATTTGCCGCCAGGCTGTGGAGCGGTGAGTAAGTGAACCGTGCCGGGCCGAGCACAGACAATATGAAGAGGGAGCGCAAGGCAATATCTGCTGTTGCCATGCTAGATCAGCATAAAAGTCAAGGCCACTCTGGCATGGCCTGAGGGGTCCTTTGTGGAGAGCTATGTGTGTGCCTGTAGGTGGGGGTCTGTGTGTGTGTAGGGTGTCTCAGTGTTCAGTCTAACACCTATTTGTCAATGTGTGTCATTGTTGGTGTAAACCTGCTAACATAAATCAAGCATGAACTCTTAATTCACCCAATCCATTTACCTATGGTGTTTTCATGGTGCATATATATATAAAGACCAGCATGATGAATTGGGATTTATTCACAGAAAGTCCAAGATAGTGACACTGCAGTAAGTAATTAACAGCTGGTTTCTGTTCTCAGAATGATTCAGAACAACCCAAAAACAAACAGTAACGTCTGTAATTATTCATAATTATCACCCATGGTAGCCATGCTGTGCCACCCACAATGATAACACATTTTTGAAAACTACTGGGCGTTTCATAATGGAATTCACTCAAGTGTTGATGCCAGACAGATAATATCCTTCCTCTAGATCCAATTTTGTTACTTGAGCTTGACTTGTGATCACTGCTCAGTTTCATGTCAAACAGATTTCTAATTACCTGGTCAAAGTTGAAACTGATAACATCAGTCTCTTGTTAATTATGCGCTTCCTACTTCTCCTGTTCAACTTGCATCCAAATTTAAAATCTCTAAAACTGCAGATTTATACCAGTATCCTTTAAATATGTAATCCCAACTATTTTCAATAATTATGGCAGGATTTGGAAAATCCCCAGGTTGTATCTGTATCTATGATTATGCAGACTGCATAATCATTAAAGTAATTATTGTTTTTTGTGCATGCACGCACTAACTGATTAATGACAATTTCCTTGCTACCCTAATCTTCACAGTCAAGAGCAGCTTCTCCTAACACATTGACATTGACATAAGGCCTTTTCTCGTGTGAATATGAAATCTTCAGTCGCTATGAAGAACATTCTGTCCTAAAACATCACAGATCTGCAGCATTTTTAATATTCAAAACTGTCCAAAAAAAATAGACTACTTGTGACATGGATGGTTGACTGTTTACAATCCCCTTGATTGCTGGATAACCCCAGAAATTTGACAGGTGTAACTAATAACGTTAACAACTGTGTTCCAATTAAGTGTGCTGCACGGTACAAGCTTCCTGATTCTTATCGTTTACACCTGTGCTTGACGTTTCAAAATGGCTACTGTGACATCAGAGGAAACCAAATCACCTCAGCTGTTTGTGATCCGCTTATTATAAAACAGTGTTGGTGAATGGTGCTCTCTAAGTAAGCCCACCAGTGAGCACACTGTGTAAACTTCTGCTGCTTGTTTTAAAGTGTATCTATGAAAATTTGCCAACATGCTTTGCAAACTGCAATTAGTCTATAAATATAGTGATGCATGCAGTACATTTATGTATCTAATCGTATCGTCATTCAAAAGAACAACAGTATTTTGCAGTGAGTTTATGTTTTGAGGTTGTTGGCAGGCTGCCAGTGTGACAAGATGAAGCCTTATGAAACTTATGCAACAGATGTTGGGAAAAAAAAAGTAGACTGTCCTATCTGTCGTCTCTGGACTCTCATGCTTGTTTGTATCACAGCGGCTCTCTGTACCGGAGCGTTCATGCTCCATTGCTCCGGTCTGAACACTCAGCTTGCCTTGGGGTGTCTGGGTCCTGCGTCAAAAGACAGTAAATCCTCCCGAGTCCTGATAGCTATTGATTATGTATTCACATGGTGCCTCCTGTCCAGGAGAAAACAGCTCTGGCCTCCACTCTCTCTTTCTCTCATCATCCCTCGCTCCCTATTCGCAGTTGCATTTCTACCAGTGGGCCCTCACACAGATATGACAGCATATCCTATATTATCCAGGATACAGGCAGAGCTTTTCATTTTTTTCTCAGCATCTCCTCAGCTAAACAAACATCTCGCCTCCGCCTTTGTTTATCTGGCAGAATGACTCTCCTCCCTTCAGTCGCTTTCTCTCCCTGACACTGTCTCTTTGAGTTCCTCTCGTCTGTCATTTTGTCTTTGTCACTCTGCCTCATTTCATCCCTCTCCCGTTCTCTGACCTGTCACTCTCGTCCGGTCTCTCTGGGAAGTAACAAGAGCTGTGGCTGTAATTACCACCTGCTGAGGGAGTGTGGAAGCACGCTCTAGTCGTGTGTCATCCCTCATCGTGATAATGTATGCAGATGAGTGAATGAATATGAATCAAATGTTTCCCTTTGGTGGCCGAAATTTAGCTGACCAGACGTTCACATTAACCTCTCTGATACCGGTTCCAAAATGCTGACGGAGCAGCACCGGTGAACCCCACGGCATAAACAAACAAGCAGCCCTCAGTGGAGTCCATGAGTAGCTGCAGTAACATTTATATAAATACAGTACGAAAAAGCACACACACAATAAAGTAACAGGTGAACATGACTAGTGCTTCTCTTTTAACTTATCGATGTGAAACTGACTTCCTCAATACATTAAGGCAGTGTGGAGCCATGGCAGTAAAGGTAATTTAGGGGACAAACATTGCAGCTAAGCTACTTATTTAAAACTGAGATGTGAGTGAGTCAGTTACAAGTTACAATCAAAAATGAAATACATCATTTTTATTTGCGCAGTATATCTCCACACTGCAGTTTACTGCATGTATTTACAACCCCTTCCCTGTGTCATATTTCAACAAACAGCTTTTACACTGGAAAAAACCGACCTGTAGGATTTACTTCATAAAACAATTCACGAAGTACAGTTACTGCTGTATTATCAAGTACAACTTACTTGTCATCATCAAGTAAAATCAAGATTTATTACTATATCTAACATTCACTTACTAACACACTTACTTAATTATATTTAAGTTCTGAATAATATTTATTTCAATTATTTAAGTAAAATCTTAAAGTCTTTTCCTACACAGAAACATTGCTCTTTTAAAAATATTAAGTCACTGTAATATATATATATAATAGCTTCTCTACTGTTAAGAACAAAATAATTAAATTTATTTTTTTTGCATATATTTTCTTTTTTTATTGTATAAAGTTATATAATTATGTAAATGTTGCCAAATAATTGTTATTATTTTCTCTATGTAATATAATATAGTTTTATCAGAAATGACACAGCTAAACACAATATAATTAACCTGTTAAAATGTGGAAACAAGTACTTACAACTGCATTCAGTAAAACCTTCAAACAGCCATGCCCCTGGTGACTGGAGTCTTTATTTTAAAAGAAATCCTTACAGCAATGATGGCACATTAGTCTTTACGAAACAAGTATAACCCTGCTAATTTAGAATGATTATTTTTACTCTTCTGAACACCGATCACTAATAACTGCCATGAGAACTTATCATAAAGTTAAAGCAGTAACTGATTTCTCAGTAAACATTGCAAAGATTTGATTGTGTCATTACTACCTCGCTCTTAAAGACAAATACACTGCATCCAACAGAGATCTGAAATGGTGCTTTTCAAACATTCAATTACAATCTTAAAAGACCTCAGAAACACTGCAATAGCAACAATAAGTCAAATTCTGGAATAATGCACGTATCCCATTTTGTATTAAGAATGAAATGCTACCACTTTTTTGCAAAGTGGTAGCATTTCTGGCTTTATTTTAGTCACATTTAAAGGCATATATAAATACACTGCTATGAAAAAAATATTGTCTGACAAAAAAGTTCAGTAAACCCTCAAAAAATGCAGAGGTCTGATCTGTCTCCCTCATTGTAAATTCCAGGATCTATGAATATTCATTATACATAAATGGTCTCATGGCTCCACCCAACAAAGCCGACAGCGACAATATGATATCGAACAGATTTATTGGAGATATTCAGCTGTATATGTTTAAGCTGAGGAGGAGTCTGTTTTTCAAACCAGTGGGTTTTTTTTTTAAAGGCTGATTGTAGCTAGACAGCTTAAATACTGTCTCCCGCTGGCTGTAGGTGTCCCAACATAAATACTTCACACAGCATCTGGCTTCTTAGCAAAACCCTGTGACTTCTGCATGTAGTTGAGGAAAGACTCCTGACTGAAATGTGTGGTGCTTAGTTGTGTGAGCACAGTGTGTGTAAATAAATTCTAACCACTGCTGCTGCAGGACATAATCTTTTGGTAAATAGTGGGAAAAAGTTTTAGGTTCTGGTTTACATCTGCTGTCACTCAAATGTTTGTTCTGACTGACTTCAGGTCAGTGGTTTCAGCAGGCAGTGCTTAGCTCTGAATTTGCATATTGAACTGTGATTGGATTGGATTTTCAATGTAGACAATCTCTTGTTCTCTGCCTAATGTTGAAATCTGGCTTTTCAAGAAATGAAACTACAGCAGCCCCCTTCAGCAGAACAATATGAAAACACCCCATTAGTCACAAACTCTGCACATACACCACTCAGTAGAGTAGAAGTCAGACAATTTAGGACATATGTACATAACAAAAATATATTTAGGAGTGGGTCTTAGGTACTAGTTCTCATTGAATCTTAATATTACAATATAGAAATGATGATAGATAATTTATTATGTTTACTACACCACATTCATTTCATTTTTTCGATGTATCTAAAAATACGACTGTAATATAGTTGAAGCTGGATTTTCTTTTTTTACTGTGTTGACTCAAACTCAGCAGGGTTTTGTGTTTGTGTGAGCTGGAAATAGTTTGAGTATGTGTGTATGAGGGAGGAGAGAAGGTGTGCATTCATGGCTTTGTGTGGGTGAGTATGAAACTGTGTGTGTGTGTGTGTGTGTGTGTGTGTGTGTGTGTGTGTGTGTGTGTGTGTGTGTGTGTGTGTGTGTGTG
>JAUYWH010000016.1:13225418-13239321 GCA_034779795.1 Ctenopoma multispine | reverse complement strand
GTGTGTGTGTGTGTGTGTGTGTGTGTGTGTGTGTGTGTGTGTGTGTGTGTGTGTGTGTGTGTGTGTGTGTCTGTGGGTGTGTGACAAAGGAGAAGGTAGTGAAATAATGATTGTTTATGTATACATTTCTGTGTGAAAGTGGGGCTGAGTGTGTGTGGGTGTCAGCGTGTGACTCTTTGTGTGTCTTTGAATGTGTGTGTGTGTGTGTGTGTGTGAGAGTGAGTGACATGCTGTGGGATTTTGTTTAGGGATGTCAGCGTGTGTTTGTGCATGTGTGACAGAAAGAAGGATTACTCCGTGTGTGGGGGGTTTTCTGTAAGCCTGTGTGTGTGTGTGTGATTGTGAGAGAGGAAGAAAGGTAAGTATTCCTGGTTTCCATGAGTGGCTGTGTTGACTTGAGAGACATATAAAGATATTTGTGTCTTCAGGATTGAAGGTTCTGTGTGTTTGCATGTTCGCGTTCTGCATACACATACTGTATGTGTGTGTCTGTGCATGTGACAAGGATCCAGTAACTGCCAGGCCCGGCGCTTGAGGGCTGCCCAGGAGCCTTTGCTAACCCTCCTTCACTTAGGTGATTTAGGAAGCTATCGATTTCATAGTCCTGTTTTGTTTTCCAGTTTTCTCATAAATAGCAGATCAAACTTGCTATCACCCCTGTTTGTTTGGTTCTCTTTCTCCTGCGGGCTATTTACGCTGACATTTCCAACACTATCCTTGTTACATGGTGCAGAAAAATCATTTCATTCTTCTGCACCTACACAGACACATCACAGACAATACCAAGGATGATGTTGATGATGATGAACAGCCCAAGGAAGGAGGAAATACAAAATGAAAAAGATCTCATGAGCACATAATGATGATCATAATAAAGTTAATGGTGTAAAGTAACACTAACAATCATGCTGACAGTGGCAATGTTGGAGAAATTAGCACATTAATCTTTTAAATATTAAAGGTTGATTTACAAATGTAACAATAAAGCCCATATATATCCTATATACTGTATGGCGTTTGATGAGGTTTCTCCAGATTTCACAGACATATCTGTCTCAGAGGTTTGTGCTCCCATCTTATTATGTGAATAGGATTTTGTTTGTGGAGGCCACAGCACTGAGAAATTACATTAAAACATTTCAGCATCCATGTGTCCTTCAACAAATTGAGTCACTGTATCTCTCAACAGAAATCTAAGATATGAATATATGAGAAGCTGGACTACTAAAACCAAAACTACTGACACAAACACATAAATAACAGCATAGGTTTTTTTGGTTGTTTTTGTGCAAACTAACCCTTTAATAAATACGTTTTAAATATGCTCTCTTGGCCCTAACTAAGTAATGAACATTTTAACAATTATTTTTAATTCTTATTTTGTTTTCAATAATTGTATTCCAAAGCTAAACCAACCACATGAATACATCCCACTACTTAGGCTGTACCATTTTCAGGAAACACTGAGTTCTAACATCAAGATAGAACCTTCATTTTCTGCTGTCTATCTATCTCTATAAAACATTTGGTCATACGGGTTCTTTTTCAGCTGCACTGGTTTGGTATTTTGGTGATGTGACACAAGCATTGAAGTGTGAAGAGGTGATCTATGCTATTTTTAAGGCTTTTAGTTAGAGCCATTAACCTGACACAGTTTAAATGTTGGTGTTTTTCTGACCACCTGATACATAACACAGCATGATACAAGTTTTTTAATCTCAAAAGTCTCTCCTATCAGTAAATATTTCTGCCTGTTTGGCTATAAATTAATCTCCTGACTGGTTTATGTGATGTGATCTCTTGCAACAATGACATTACACAGAGGCTGAGTCAAACTGACTATTATAAAACTGTGAAAACAGAGATCTTAGAGTTAATCATGTCTGGCAGTCACAGTCTCTGGCAGATCAAGGTAATCTATAAAATACCCAAACCTCTAACTAACCAACACTAACATAAATGTACCACTTTTCCAAGTGCTACAGGTTTGTTGTTAAAGTGCTTTGCAGTAATTAAGAGCTGATGTTACTGTGCAGAATTTACTGGCTAGTGGTTAGAAATCAACAGCCTTGACTTCTTGCATTGTAATGAAGTAAAACACTCTGATGCGTACTTCATTTAAAACAGGATCACCTGAAGAAACACTTAAAGCAATTTACTATGCTGGACTGCTGCAGTAAGTGTGCCTTATTTTCATGAGCTTATAACGAGGATTAGAATATAACACTACACATCAGCTTCTCAGATCATTATCTTGTGTAAATATTTACTGAAAGCTCCCTGAAAACGACATTGCATTATTAATTGTGGTACTTTATTTTAGCTCAAAATATTATGATACTTGATTCTGTCATTAGTTTTGTTGTGTGATAATATGACAAATTGGTTGTTTCTGATCAAGAGCAGGATATTAGTGTGTCTGCATTAAATTATGTAATGAGGAAACACATAATTATTATGCTAATGTTGAAAATGACATGATGAATGAAATACTAGGAGTTAAGATACCAATACTAATGGAGTCTAAATGAAGAGGAATGGAAAATAGTAGCAGGCTAAAACTAATGGAGGCCATTTTGTGTCTGAATAATCTCTGAAAGTAAGCAGCAGCTCATCTCCATGTCAGGGCAACAGCACCAAAAGACTGTTTCCTCGTGATGAAACAAACAATATGGAAAGCTGAAAAGCAACCATAGCAACCATTTATCTCAGTGTAATACCACTGATGGCACAAGGGTCCAAATTACTTACAAAGCACTGATTCTTACTTGCGTTTTGCTAATTTCGCACTGAATTATCATTCCAATTTACAAATGGCATCCTAATTTGTCTCTCCCTTTTTAGGGGATTCATTGGGTTTGAAGCAGGCCCTATTCGTTGCGGATATGCATCTCCAAAAACACAGATGCAGTGTATTTTCCCTTGCTGAGAGCATTGAACCCCCCACAGATGTGCTCATTTCCTTGGGCAAGGGGAATGACATGCATCTATGAAGGATTTTGGACATATTCCCCAGTAATCATATAGACGTACAAGTACAAGGCTAAGAAATCCTGCCGAGGGCAGATCGTCATTTGACATCAATATTTATACATATCCAGCTCTAGGACTCACATTGTGTGCTTATGTCACTTTCAAGTTCCAGTGGTAATTAGGTTTAAATCAAAGGATGACACCCAACTGTATGTTATGAATAAAGTCTCAAGGGCATTAATGCATGTGCGGTATGTGAGCCCACATGCCTGTAAAAGAACAGTCTAATTGAATGAGTAACTGTATCTAATGCATCTCATCTGCCATTGATTGTGGTTTCTCCTATTGTAATTATTTTGTTGGAGAGCCGCAGGGAGCCACTGACCACAACCTTGCCCTGGGACCCGTTGCCAGCAAAATAATATTAAGGCACAGGAAGAAAATTGAGGCCAGTCTCTCCAGTCGTAGCTCTTTCATTTGACGTGAGTCAGACAGCAGAATGTGTTTGTATTATTTTGTGAAACCTAAATTAAATCTTAGTAGATGAGAGCAGCCTTCAGTACTCTGAGGACTTTGCATCAGTGCAAAATAAGGAAAGAGGAGAATTTAATATGGTCGAAACTAGCATTTGTGCTGGCAGTGTTGATTTTCTGTATGAGAGGGGTTTAGAAGAAGCTACGCTAAACTGAACCATAGGAGTGAGCTCTGGGGATAAGTTTAAGGATTAAGGGGAACAGGGAGAATGGGGAACAGGAAAGAAGTTTTAAAAGAGGGAAAGAGAGAAATGAAGACAAAATGAGGCAGAGAGTAAAAGGGAAACTGTCTAGAATGTGTTGAGACAGAGGATGAATGTTTGAGGCTATAGCTTTTAAAAACTCCAATAAAGCCAGCTGGCTCCTGGCCACATTGGAAAATGGAAAAAGGAGGCTTTGAGTGGCGAGTCCAGGGGCCAGTGGAGCAAGGCGGGGCTCGGCGAGGCCGAGCAGCAGGGCAGCCTTCCTTTGTGAGCAGGAACTCATTTACAATGGTTAAGGCAGGGTGAGCTGCACTTAGCTGTGCCAAGAAGAAACTGCAGCTTTCATCTGCAGTTTTCAGCTGAACTCCAATCCATCATGTGTTTATAATGAAACACTATGTATTCACAATATAGAATTATTAATCATATTCCTGCAACATGAATACAGGAATATTTTTAGTGCAAGTTTCTCTGTCACCAGCTTTCTGCATGACTTATATACAGCACAAAGCTTTGCCTGTTGGACAATGATATGACTAAACATACTCACATACACAGCACAACGCTCGTCTCCACTTTCAGCCATTGAATTTCAGCCATTGACAGCACCACAACAGTCATAAACATTATAGAACTGGAGTTACACTCAGAAAACTGAATGCTACTGAGCAACAGCCTAATGTTTACGCTCTTTCATTCACTGTGATGTAGTGAGCAGTGATCAGGATTGAGCGGAAGGTTTGAAGTGGAAACAAGTATGTTCAGAATAATGTAGAAAACCCATCAGTCCCCCTTGAGAAAGCGCTAGGCGACAGTGGAGAGGAAAAACTCCCTTTAATAGAAGAAACCTCCAGCAGAACCAGACTCAGGGTGGGCAGTCATCTGCCTCAACCGGTTGGGGTGAGTGGAAAGAGGAGAGGCAGGCAACAGAAGTCAAGAAGACCATATCATATTTAGCTTTATACTATTAGTATCACACATCAGCATCTTAAATATTTGCCATGTAAATGTCAGTGTTATCTGTCCCACTTTTCTGAGACCTGTGAAGTGTGGAAAAGTTAGGTAGTGAAGAAAGTTGATGTGTTATTTCTGTGCCATGTCAATCCAAATATTTTTTTTGCCTTTATGGCAAGAGGTTCTTCTCACTGTGGTCCACAAATACAGAGCTGAGCAATGCAGGCAAGAGTGGGAAGGCACTGTACGTATGACTGCAAACAGCCACAGAGAGAACGTGAGTCAGTGGGTTTGGCAGGAATTAAAAGCTCATGCCTGTTGAAGGATGGGGCTCACCTCGAAGTTACCCATAAATCCCAAATGCTCTCATTACTAAGTGAATTCATCTTGTCAGAGGACGGGACGTGGCTCAATTTAGGCTCCAGATTGCCATCCAGCATTATTGAGTGAGTCAGAGGGAGGAGACGCCCTTGCCAAGACAGGCTGGCGCGATGATGGCTGCCACGACATCTTTACAACTTCATCCTCCACTGACTTTGCATAAGTTTACATCACATGCTCTCCCATTGCGCTGAGTCATGATGATTTGCTATTGGGAATTTGTTTTGGGAGAAAGCATGTGAGTGTGTGAAAATGTGCTTGTTTGCTCACTGTGCCCATTTATTATACAACACTACGCTTTGATTCCTTTGTTTTTGGCACTAAAGTAACTATGAAATGACGGTCGATCAAGTTGCTTTGATAATAATAATATCAAAATCTTTCCTGCAAATGCACCAAAATTGAAAGACCAGAAACATAAACACACCTCTCTATCTTTGGCTTTGTGCATTTTGGCGGGTGGCTTGTCATCGTCCTGCTCCGTGTCCTCTTTAACATAGCTATCAGTGGGAGAGGAGCCGTGTCTCCAGTCCTGCTGCTTAGCAGACTGAAGACAGCATGACCACCGTTGCATCCATGCCTGTCACTCTGGGTGTGTTATCATTAACAGAAGGCAGATAACAAGAAGAAATAAAACACATGGCCACTCGTCTGTTGATTTTGCAGCTGTCTCTGCGTCTCTCTCTTTCTCTCTCTTCCTGTGTCTTTCTGTCTTCTTTTAATGTTGTTGAATGGTTTTTGTGATAAGATGCGGGGGGAGGATTTTTTGTGAGTGGGTTTGTCTTTGGCTCTGTATACTCTGGTAGAAGAAAACCAGTTGTAGTTCCAGTTAATATATTCTGTTTGATCAGAGTCAGCGGGTCTTTTGTTTAACCCACCAGGTTTAAAGGAATGATGCCTGCGTATCCAGTGACTGCAGGTATTAAGGCATTGCTTGAGTAAAAAAAAGTTTTAATGACCTTTTTCATACTGTGCGAACAGATGGTATGTTTAAATGCACCCTGTGGAGTTTTCTTGCAGTCAAAAGTTGTATGCACTAAGTTCTTCTCTGCTGGTCCTCTCCTGATGATGAACATTATCCACCGACAGTATGTTTATTTAAAATGACTGCGATGTAGTACTAGCCTTTCACTACTTACTAGTTTTTTGGTTTCTAGTGTTTAATGTGTTGGCATCCTTTCTGTGGTGCTCTATTCAACTTGTTTGCCATACATGAGTTGTCAAATTGGTGAATGTGTGTGTGTGTGGGTTTTTTTTATAACCACAGGAAGTTTCAGAAATTAACCTTCGCTGTATTTTAGAGATGAACCAGAGTGAACGTTTTGTTGATCTGCTAAAGTTTCTAGTGCCAAAAAAAGTTGTTCTTTGCGGCAGTCCTTTGCAATGACCTGGGAACTATGGCCTAAAATGAGCCAACTTGCGTGCAGCTTCAGGCACACAGTATAATCGAGGATAGTGGACATTTGCTCCTCAGTTTAGTTCCTGAACCTTTAGTCCCTTAAGAAAAATGGCCAAAAAAGCAATTGTGTGTAATTTGTCATTTTTAAAGTACATTGAGCTTTCTTCACAATCAATATGGCCAAAAATATTCATTTTTCATGTGGATGTTGTTTTTTATGTTGTTGCAGAATGTGTTAAGTCTTTTTATTCTTCCATGCTTTTAATTTTTTGTATTTTGAAGTTCTTGTAAACAAAGACAACAAACTTTCTTTGTACTTTGGAATTTGTTCATGCAGTCTACCTGCCACACACAGTGCACACAATATAAATGATATCTCTCCAACCATTCACTGCTGCTGCACCTCCCATTTACAGCAAGAGATTTCCCAGATAACCCACTATCTCACAAATTAGAATAGTCAGTCAGCCAGCTCCTCTTCAGTACATTCTTTAACGGCTGCAGATTTGTGACAGTCTCAACCACAAGGATTCAATTTAAATCTTTACCTGACATGCTGAGTATAAGATGGTGTTTTAAAACAATCTTTTTTTTTTTTTACAGAGGCAACTAAAATTTTCCACCAAAGCGAGTCTCCGTACTTAGTATGGTACATGATTTGAAAATGCCCTTATGTACATAGCTTCACCCTGCATGCTTGTTTTACACTGCAGTCAAATCAGTGGCATTTTCAAACTGAGTGTAGCTACTGATGAGTTTTATAGTTACACAGCTTTGCTTCCTCATTAAGTCTAAATGTCAGGCATAACCACAGATGGAAGAGCTGGAGTCATTTAACCTAGCTTGTGACAATAAACACAAAGGTACTGTCATCAACCATGAAGTGGTACAGGTACAACGATTTTGGAGCAGATGTCAGCTTCATTGCCGAGAGAGACCTCTCTTAAAATCACATATCATAAACCTTGAAATCTCTCTTAGAGCAGTGTAAAACATGGTCATTCACTATATTTACTCTGCAGCACAAAACCTGGCGTGTGACTCAGCAGCTTTTATGAAAAATAAAGGAGTGAATCACACAACAGAGGTGAAATTGTAAAATGCTGGGAAAGGTGCATTGAAAATGAACGAGTGCTGGGAACTCGCCACGAGTCGGATGAATTAATACACTCTGTGCTGTATGAATGAGCGGTGATATTTCTGACAGGCTAGACAGCAAGTGTTTACAACTTTTGACTTACATAATACAGAGGGGGGAAAGAGAACTTTGATTGTTTCCAAGTTAGACTACAGCTCCCACTGTCTATTCTATTGATTTTTTCATCATGTTGACAACAAACTGACAACATCTATAAAAATTCCAATCACATTCCTATCGCGTCACTTATAATTGCTTGTTTTCTTCTTCCAAGCAGCCAAAAGTCAATGATTAAATTATATGAATTGGCATTTGAGAAGCTGGAACCACCAAATGTTTAGCATTTTCATTTGATAGACCAAAACAATTAATCCAATGTCAGAACTGCTGCCAATTACGTTTTAGTACAGCAAGTGGGCTAGCTGTTCCACTCCACTCCTGTGAGATCTATCAAGTATTGACCAGTCACACAAATGTCATTATTTAGGCTCTGCACGCCATCACAATGAGTTTGAATGTGTAGAATTTCAACTTTAATTTAAAGGATTTGTAAAAATACAAATTACATAAATGTAAGGATTTGCTGCCTTTTCTTTATCTTAGGCAGTATGGGAGTAAATTCAATATGTTTTGTTTTGGACAGTGAGTCAGTCTCTTTTTCAAATAATTTGAGGATGTTATCCTGGATTTGGAAGTGATTTCTGATTTCTTTAAGTCCCTGATCCCGCTCACACACTGTTACGCACATTCAATTTTGCACCTCAGTAATCCTAACATATGGTGACGATGACAATAGCAGTGATGATGAGCAGTGAGAGTGGACAAAGATAAAGGCATGGTCAGAGAGGTATGGTGGAGACTGCAGTGAGCGTCATCTTCCATCATGAGGAAACTCCAGTGACACCTGCTGGCAGAATGACAAGCACCAGAGAGCCTCCTGTAATAAAAGTGTTTATCTACATTGAAGCAACAGTCTCACTCACAATCCTCAGTCAGTTCCATCAATAGGAACACTTACATGTCCCCTCATGTAGCGCTGGTGAGGTGGCTCTACATGACATTAACAGCAAGGAAAACACGGAATACAGAGTGCACATAATAAAACTAAGGTTTTTGAGGAGCTCAATCCATACACGCAGTCCAGCCCCCACACGCTTAATATAATTACCAACATGTATGGATGCTGCTGTTTCCTGCTAGATTTACAGTTGCAGGACTGTCACTGTGGGTAGACTGACACTGTACAGACATGATGTAATTCTGCCATCTAGTGTATAAAAGAGAATCATAAAAAGGTTAATGTCACTTAATATTTACTTTCCTAAAGGTGGCTTCCACATCTAAAAGCTGTTTGTTGTACATAAAGTGCATGTGGTGCAGGTCGTGTTGTTTTATATGGCAGCTGTTTTATAGCTGTAATCAGAATAAATGGGAGGTGTGACCTAATAAAATCTGCTTCGCAAACTGTAGAGAAAACCCTTAATGATTCAGAATGACTGGGCAGAGGTCCTGCTACATGACTTGGATCATATATTACGCCAGGAATTCTGTTGTTTGCTCCAGACAATTCTACCTCTGTCAACCCTTAGTAATACTGTTCTATTCCATCTTAAATATATTTTCCAAAGCGACAAAAGTCATTGCTCTTTGCAATGAGAAATGATCAGGCCCATGAATCAAACAGACAGTGGACTCTCACTTGCTACCAGCTATAACTGAGAAAGAGAAAACAAATGGTTTTATGGGGGAAGCTAGAGGCTGTATCAGTCTAGAACCACTTACTCTGTGCAGACGGACAAATCATGGCACCAACTACAAGCTATTAGAGGGCCACTCGAACGTGACCTTCACAGGTAATTCACACCCTAATTCATATGACTCCACTGACTAATGTGATCTGATGAGACAAAATATCCCTTTTATACCTTTCCATCCCTTTTCTACTTGGTCACGCTTACTGTGCTTCTTTTATTTCAGTGTGATTTATTAGTCATGATGATTTTTACTTATTTTCAAGCACTTTTAACTCAATTACTGCACAAGAACCAAAGCTGTAACATTGAATAGTTCACAGTGTTTTTTAGTAGTGAAATCCAGAATGTTTTTAAATTGTTTCAGCAATACTGAAAACTAGACAGATATACAGGATGTTCCCACCATGGTGTCTTTATTGAAAGGGCAGATATGGCACCCTGAAATGAAATACTAAGCAAAACAATGAAAACTGTTTTAAGAAATGCTTAAACGTATCTTACACTTCAGCGTAGAAATTGTCCTACTGAACAATTGGCCCTCAGAGGTTCACATGCTGTATTTTTGTGGCATGAAATTCACAAAATGTACCTCAGGATTTAAAGTGCATTGGAATACAAAAATGACATGCTACATTAATTAGGGCATCAATACCAAATTAACTAACACTGCTTGGGAAATATAATAAGTATGAGTAAATATGAAATAATGCATTTTTGCATCAATGCACCTTTTAATCAGCTGCAGGAAAATATTAAAAGTCAACATAGTGCATCACTGCAATATATCTCTTTCTAAAAAAATTTTCTTTTTTTCATCTAAATCCATCAGTTTCACACCTGTATGAAGTCTAAATTACTACATGCTGTAACTGCTTAGCTATAATGGTTAGCAAAGCATTAATGGTCCAGCATAACAAGTAGGTGAACTACATATTAAACCAGCAATAAACATTAAGGAGGCAATAACAGATCAACCTGTCTTAACTCGCAGCCATTTGTTGTTTGTCTTCCATTGTGCAGAAACATAAGGAGAAGATGTAAAACCCTTGGGCACTGAGCAGATGTATCTTGACATTGGTTTACTTCGGGCCAAATCTTTTGAAAACAAAACAAAAAGCTGCCAAGAGTGCACAAAGTGAACTGAAGTAGCTTGCACATGTCAGTTGATTCCTTCTTTATTTCGTCTGCTGTCTTTGTCCTCATTTGCTTCTTGTTTCTTCAGTTATCAGTTCAGTTTCATATTGTAACTCCATTGCCTGGTTTGTGTTACGCTCATGATCTGTTTGAGTTTGACGATGCAGGAATGATGAAAAGTGATGACAGTTTGACTGGTTCTCATTCTCTAACACACTTTCATAAGGATGTGAGGGTGGCTAAGGATAAGGAGCTACAGAGTGTATTGTGTAAACAAATGACTTTATGTGTGCTTCAGTGCCACCATGTGGCAGCAAGAGTAAAAGAATAGCGGTGTGGAGTTCAAATACATGCAAAACACTATGGTAATGAACTTTGCTATTGAAATAACTTGAACCTTTTTATGAATGTCTAACATCATTATAATTATCTGACTTGTTCTGTATTTACTCTGTGTTGGCTAAATCTGTTATATTGTATTGTTACAATCCTATGCATATTAACGTTTGCAATGAGATGGCTATTTGGATGAAATATGGATCAACAAGGATGGGGTGAGAAATGCAAAAAACTTCTAATACGTTTTTTTCTGTGTTCTATGTTTATTTCTAACCGTGTTATATATTGAAACAAACAATATACATCCTAACAAAGCTACTGAAGGTTGGTAGCCCTTGCAGTCAGTACCATGGAGTTCAGATACTGTATGTCATCAGATGTCGCTATCATAACCTGTTTGAAGTTAACATTATCAGCAGGGTTAATGCTATGCACATAATTAAAGAAGCAACAACTTTGCCTCTGCCATAGATTCAAAATGTCATCTGTGCCACTTACACCATTAATATTAGAGGTTAAAGTGGCTTTATAGTTTTGACCTCATTCCAAAATTCATTATAGATTTTAATTTGTAGCCAGATCAGCCCTTGTCATATTCTCACACATGAAGTAGATTATCGGGTCTGCATCTCAGCAGCAGGGACAGGGACACTGGCCAGAAAATGTGTGCATTAAAGTGCTGAACTGAGACTGGGCTGACGGTTCACATTTCAGCGTGGCTATGAAAGAGTGAACGTTTGCTTCATTTGCTAATGGTGTAATACGACCCAACATCCAGCCAAGACAGGGCTGGAGTGGCTTTGGGACAGGTTACTGACTGTCCTTGAGTGGCCCAACTAAAACCCTGACTTAAACCCTATGAAGCACCTGTGAAGAGACCTGAAGGTGACAGACCTTCCCCATTCAGTCTGACAGAGCTTAAGAGGATCTGCCAGGAACAATTGGATGAATTAAAGAACACTTGGAGTCGAGAAGGCTTTAGGTGTTATTGCTGCTTCTACAAAGTACGAATTTGAGGGTGTGAGTACTTTCAAATTCAAATTTTAGTTTTTGATTTTTAATACAGTTGTAAACATTTCTAAAAACATATTTACACTTATTATTCAGTACACTGTGATTATTGATCACATTATTAATCTAAAATACATTAATCACAAAACTTTCATGCATTTAAATTTAAATAATGAATATACAATCTTATTTTTGCCATCACTGTTAAAATATATTTCAATATTAAGAAATTCTGTGTGTCACACATTTCATGATATGTTTTGTAGCATGGAATACATTTTGGAAATGCTTTCTAAGTAACATTATGGAGTATTCATTTTCCTTAGTTCCGTAGTATGAGATCCATTTTGCGGCATGACAAGTGATATTTCTCATGCCACAAAATAATTCACAGGCTTATCACTAATATGCATTTGTCCTAGTCTAAAGATCTTTGAATTGCTGCCCACATCTCTGATTTTTTGTGAAAATGAAAAAGCATTCCAATCTGATTATCGGACTGAATTTGCATACATAATGAAGCATCTGCCACTCTGTGCTACATATCCTCCATACTGGCTTTGTGTCTCACTCTGACTTTTCCTTCAGTGAAAGTGAAGGCAGTGCACATTGTAACCGCTATTTCAGTCAGTGAAAAGGTCAACAAAGCCAAAAAGTCTGTTGTGATTGATGTTGCTCCACACAACTGAGAACACACTTGGCTGACAGAATTCTCTCGTGTGTGGTTAGGGTGGAGGTAGGATGTGGGTTCTGGGGGAAGCGGATGTTTCTCTGCATCTGTCCATATGCAGCTGGTGTCTTGTGTGCGTGCTAACAACAATTATAGGTGACTCAGTGAACCATAAAAATAAATTCTTGTGTTTGAGCCTGGTTGAAGGAACGAAACTTAAATGTCTCATGAGTCAGGATTACTCTTTAAACTATCATCAGCTCTACTGTTTTGTCCTTCCCTCTCAAGGCAAGTGCACTGCATCCTTTGCACCCCACGATGGCGCTAATGCACCGGCTTCAGGAGCCAAAACAACTAAGTAAGATGGAAAATATGTGAGTCCTATATGTAGGTGGGGGTTGTTATTGTGATTCAGCTCCTCGTCTCAGGAGTGAGACCTCTCACAGGGACGCTGGATGTTTTTCAAAGATAGATGGGGAAGAAACACTAAATGAAAAGCCTTTAGGTAATATGAATTTCATTTAATGGCATAATTCTCAAGTGAGATTTAAACAAAGGGAGGAGAGAGAAACATCCATGTACAGCATGTCCTCAAAGTGTGGTTCAGAACATATTAAACAGCAACAAACTGCTGCCTGAAATCCTGTTTACTGTTTTACGGCACCTGTACACACAGTTACAGTACGCACATGACTTCCCTTTTTTCTTTCGTTTGGAAACATTTGACCCTCACTCGGTTCAACCATTTATATGGACAAAATGAATGTTTATGCATGCTAAATCGGAGCTACTGCACTAATGTACCTCGTACAGTACGGAAAAAAAAATGCTTCTATGAATAAACACTATGAGGATTATATGTCTTTGTTGAGTCAGTTTCAAATGAACAAACCACTGCTGAATAAAGTTGACGAGCTCAGACTAAAATCAATGTATGTTCTCTGGACGATGACTGTGAATTACTGAATAAGCAGGTCTTCAAGGAAGATTGCTGAGCACGATTATGTCCGGCAGTGTGACTGATGACTTGTCCATAAGCTCTGTCCACTCAGGTATTCAGTTTACAAATGTAAATTGATGAGCTCGTAGCCAGCATTACCGTATGTAACGTCTGTAGTATAAAACAAAAACTACTTTCAAAACGCTGACATGTGCAGAGCTGTAAATTGTATTATGGAAAAGGATTGGTGTTCACTGCTCATAGGCATCCTATAAATTATGCTATAGATCAGTTAGGGATGATAACTTACTGTTTTGAGATTACCTTTTTTAAGTTACTCCTGCAAATTGTCAGCAAAACCTAATATGGTTGATGGTCAGTATTTTCTGCTGGATGATTTCTGCTGTAATCATATTTTTATTTTCATTAATATATATATATATATATATATATATATATATTTTTTTTTTTTTT
>JAUYWH010000016.1:13184772-13225318 GCA_034779795.1 Ctenopoma multispine | reverse complement strand
TATATATTTTTTTTTTTTTTTAATGATGTCATTAACTGGGATTAGCATTAAATCCCGGGATAACCTAACCATAACCACTACACATATAATAACAACCCTATGTGGTCCACACTGTGCACACACATATATGATTAAACAGTAAATACATACAATAATTCTGCTCAGTTTCACTCAAACAGTTATTAGAACTGATCCAGGTGTGGGTGTAAGACATAGTGAGCTTTAGACCAAGTTATTTTTCAGGCACCATACCCGTGTTTAGATGCTGAAACTACTCATTTAGTGCGATGTAACCTACATATGTAAAACTGTTGGTGGGAAACAGCTTCGTGTGAAGTAGAATCGTTTGTTTCACCTGTGCAGACATTTTCCCACCGCACGAGTTTATCAAACAAGATGAAATGAATGGATAGCAGAACTATTTGGTTTCAACTGTCTCTATTTATTTTTGAGGAAGTGGAACACGCAACCGCGCACTTTCGATATCATCCTACGCTGCGCGGCATGGGGCCTGCAGGCTCTGCCCTGCACCGACAATGTGCCAGCCTGAAGCTCGGTCAGGGTGTCGCCTTTCGGGGTGAGTTGTGTCCCTCCGTCACCTTGATGACACCGACTGTGTCAGGCTACGAGCTCGAGTGCAGTTCAACCACCCGACACTGGTGTGAGCTCTGTAGCTCCATCCGTTAAAGCTACCGCTAGGGTCTGCCTCAGCCGGAGTCACGTCAAGGGTCAAGCACAACCCGGAAATGAGACCGCTGTTTCTTCAAAATAAAGCACACCAAACAGTATATTGGTAATTACGTAGGAGTCCCCACTCAATTTCGAGATCTGATGACAGGAAAGGACAATTTATCTTATAGCTACAGCTCAAAGTGTTAAAGAAAAAACTTTCTTAAACAGACCACATGTGCAGTACATATAAACTTACTTATTGGGTACTGAGTAAAATTAAAGTTGACACCATTTCCTTAACATAATGACTGATTTATTTTATTTAAAAGAATTTAGAAAAACATTTAGAAAACATTTTTTAATCAAATTTTGAGCTTCGAGGTACAGATGATTATATGAGAAAATGTTAAAATTCATAGCACTTACTGAGTTCTCTGTCAATCATGACCAGCACTGAATGAAATAAACTGAAACCAACTGTGCACACATTACACTGTGCACAAAGTTAGTGCATTTAGTGACGATGGGCTATTATTTTGAAAAAATCGCGGCCGGATGTTAGGTTTCTCTCTCTGCTCCGCTGTTGACACCAGCCATCCAGCAGATCCCCACAGAGAGCAGCATCGACTGCCGTATTCTGAGACCCTAGCTCCCACAGTTCCTGTTTCCGCCGCAGCGTTGCTACTCGGGTTTTTTTGTGTGTGTGTGTGTGTGTATGTGCGCGTATGTGTGGAGCAACAAATCCCGGGTGTCGCTGCGTCTGACCCAGCCTCCGCAGCTCCCGGTCGGATGCCACTGGAAGCCGGTGTATCATGTCGAGGTAGGTGATAAACCCGCTTCTCCGCGGCGAAAATGTAGACGCTACGGAGGCAGCGCTCGGTTCCTAGACCCCCCCCCTCCCCGCTACATCCCGGCCTGTTGACTGCGTCGCTGCTGAGATCACGGCGACCAAAGAGCGGTCACGTTAGGCAGCAATATCTGGTCCCGTTATACGCCGACGTTTCTAGGAGATTTTTCCCCGCTTCAAGATGGATGTTCCGCTTATATGGCTATGTGCTGTAACCTCTCTAGTCCCCAGCGTCCTTCCTCGTTGCTCAGTCGCGCAGAGAAAAGCATCTTCAGAACAAATTGTCAGACAGTATGTGTGTGTGTGCGCGCAGCGACCCGGGTTGGTTAGTTAGCCTGGAACCTGTTTCCACAGCGCACGGCCTCACCTGAGCTGAACTGTGCGGCGTGGATGTTGACAGTGCTGTAAATCTGTGGGTCTGTGTTAAAGGCTAAAGGCATCGTCGGCGCTAGGAGCGCGTAGCCCGTAAGCTAGCTGTGTTTGTTTTCTGTTTGTCGTGGGCACGTATGATGAGTTCATACCGTTAAACGACACGCGTTTGACCTCCACCCGTGCAGACGCACAGATATGGCGCGGTGTCCGACAACAGTGTGTGTCCTTCACTGTTTTGTTGTTGTTGTTTTTTGAAAGCTCATTGTGTGAATGTGAAGTAGACAAAGCAGCTGCCTGCGATGCTGCTAGTATGAGGAGCTGGGGTGGCTTTGTAATAATCGCCACAGTCGAGGCGTGCGTTTGTTTTCAGCGTCTGGAGGTGTGGTTATAATGTGCAATAAGGGCCCAGCGACATGTGCTTATGAAATAAAATGGCTCAGCTCTTTGCCATGCTTCATCTCAGCGGGGCGGTCAGAGGGAAGCCGGCAGGGTGGTATCTGCCTCCCATCGCCTCCTCGCAGGCGCACACTTTACAAAGCTGATGGTAATATAGATGGCAGCACCCGCGTACGCAGGGGCTGGTGTTAGTGCCGTTAAGGTTCAGTTACCAGCAGGGGCAACCTCCACAAGATGTGTGTGCCTCCATATAGAAGTAGCACCAGATAGCTTAGGATGAAGCTCATGTTGCAAGGTGTCTGTTGTGGTTGGGTATTGGTGGATGTAATATGACGAAACGTGCCCAGGAACAGTGTAGTTCAAGTGTCTTTTGAAGCATATTTAATATATTTAACAGGACGTACGTTCTGCTTGACATTACTATTTAATGTCTGCTGCTCATATAAAATCATCTGAATTCAGTGAGACGCCCTTTGATTTTTTTCAGTCTTTGACAACACATTGTCTGACAATAGTGCCACAGTTCTGATCTGTTTGCAGCCAATTATCTGTTGTGTCATTTGAATTGCAGTTGCTGACAAGGGAGAAACTCAACACCTGTGGACGACTAATGCATCATTAATGTTATCTAATAAAGTCAGCCTTGGTAACTGGAAGCAGATTGATTGAGTTAGTAGCCTTAATCCACTCATGAATAAGTAAACAGGCATATATATTGCAGTAAGAGCGGTCTATGTGATGGCAGGGAAGCTCTGTCTTGCTTTCCAGTGATGGAGACAGGGCTGCTTCAGATAGATGTCTGTATAAATTTGAACTGCTTTAAACTGTCAGGGTCCAATTATTTTATATAAAGCAAAGTGACTCATGCTTTGGCAACAATTTGCTTTCATTTTTGCTATGCCATTTTTGGAATGAATAGGCATAGCCATGGGTGGACCCATTTATACTGGGCAAATGCAAATAATTACATTAGAGCAGTTCATTCCAGGCTGCATAATTTTTGATGAAGCACTTAAATCAAATAGTGGTGATAACACTAACCCTTGACATTTACAGTACTTGGCAGTTTTTATTTACAGATTGCCTCACAGATTGTCTTTTTTTTTGTATTCCAGTGGACATGTTTTGCATTTGCAACCATGCACCTACTGTAAAACATGATACAGCATCTATAATACAGTCTGTGCTTTCTAGAGACACACATACTTTAGCTGATCTATTTTCTCTCTTTCATTTCACTTATTCTCTCTGCCCTTTGTGCTCCCACCCTTACCCTGTCTGTCTTTATTTTTGACTAATGAGTTCATTAAACATATTAGTGTTTCTCTGCCAAAGAGGTTAGATGTGGTGGGCGGTTACTCATTTCATTGTTTTATCTGTATTTAACACTGCACATTTGTCACGTGGCAAGCATTTCTCTCTTTGGTTTGGCACAGAAAGACATTGCCAAGTGGAGTTTTATTTAAAATAGCAGTTGGATTTGTTTTTCATTTCAATTCTGTCTGCAATACCAGCCTGTCACCTGCACAGCAAGTGCCTCTGTTTGCATGAAAAGCCATTCTAATTTCAAGCATCACAGTGTTTTGGCTCAGTGTACAGTGTGTGTATAATGCTTGATATTGGCTTCAGTGTGCTGTGTATACATCCCCTTTTTGCACCCTGTTGTCCCAGATATATCCTTTTTTTTTTTTTTTTTGAAAACGTCAAACGGATGAGAAGAGAGCTCTGAATAGAGCTATGGAGGAAACAAACAACACATTTTGAAGACATGTTTGGGGGGCCTCATGATACAAACACAAAGAACGTTGAAGTGAAAAGGCTATGCAAGACACGGCAATGCTTGTAGCGAGCTGCAGCAGCAGTGCGACCAAAAGAGGAAAGCTCATCTGGTTGCATTGTTTTGTGTGTATTGTTAATCTCTGTGCAGGGTATTTCTGTTCCCAAATTCCAGACAGTGTACTGTAAATAGAGCAGAAACCACTAAAAAGAAGCTTTTGACTATGTTGTTCCTGCTTTCAGGAAGGAAAAGACTGAAATAATTTTCTGATACAGACAAACACCTATTTCTGCAACTTTTCATGTAAGACCTGGACTGTCAAGACAAGAAAGATGAAAAATAGCTGGTTTATGCATATGGTTCAGCAAACAGTCACTGTATGTTCAGTGTTGGCATTTGGCTGACATTTATCATGTGAAACGTGTGTTTGATCCTCATCTTCTGGCTCCTCTAGTCTCCAGGCTTTTGAGGACACAAGAAAAAGAAAATATGAAAATAATCATTAACCTTGTAAAATGTTAATGAATGTGTAGAAAATCTTAGTGATGTATTGTGCATTACTGAAGGAAGTGCAGTGTTAATCAACTGCATGTCATGTGCAACAACCTGCAGTTTCTGGTTTAGTGTAAGCTTGCAGAATGCAGACTTTCTAAAGGGCAAAATCTGCAGGAAAAAGACCTTTCTACCATCACTCTTTTCCTGCTCTCATCCTGCTGGAGGGCCATTATTATCTGTATTGTAAGACAGAGTGTCTGTCTAGTGATCATGCGAGCCAATCACAGGGAGACTGTGGGACAGGTTTCCATGGAGAAAAGCGGGCTGGGTCGTAAGGCTGCTGAAGCTCAGCTTGAGCAGGCTAGCTTGATCCACGCTGATAGCATTCTTTAGCTGCAGAAAAAAGAAAAGGCCCCAGCAGGCTAGCCCTGCTGTCTGCCTGTCTAAATGTCTCTCTGCTTGTATACCTGTCTTACTGAGCTCAACGTGTAAAGACAGGGTGGAATAAAGGAAGTTCTGAAAAGCAATTGAGTCAGACGGGCACAATAGGAGCTTGGCCCGATGGCCATGTGGCATCAGATTGGATTTGTGTTGGACTGGATCTAGATTACATAATACTTTAGCCACAGCTGTCTGGGGTGCTTTTTGGAGGATGTGTGTTGAGTTTGGGTTGAGGGGTAGCTCTGAGTGTGCTCTGTCCCCATTATTGTGACCAGTCAGAGATACTGACCTGGACTCCCCCTCAAAGAGAGTGCTGCCCTAGCTCAGTTTAGCCCTACAGGGAGGCTGTCCAGCCTGCAGTGCACTCACATCAGAGCAGGATGTGTATCTGTGTGCATGTACACACTTACTTGTATGTACTTGCATTTGCTGTATCTCATGGAGTTGTTGCTGCAGCAGCCCAAGCTGGGAAGTGGGACTTATGACATTTCTTTTCGGCTCATTGGAGCCGTCCAGAAATAGGCATGTTTCTATCCACATGCACCGCTTAGATTATCTTCTTCCCCTTATTTCCTTTTCAGTATTGTATACATGCACACAAACATGGCTAATTAGTGCTTTTCTCTGTTTTAATGGGCTAAAATTTAAAATGTAATCCTTTTTTAATAGGCTAAAATAACCATGAAGATACATGTCTGCCTGAAATATTAGTACAATGCAATTTTTTATCCCATCATACATAAGTATTATTGTCTAGCCCATTTTCAAAGATATTTGTAGAATGCAAAGTATATTTATGCATTTGTGTATTTATTTAGGTTTTTCACTGTGACTCTGTAATGCATAGCACTAGGACAAGAACAATGCAGTGAAGTTTGTGGCATCTCCTCTGCATGAGGAACTAGATTCACATGAGTATGACACACACTGAGAATTTTTAGCTCGACAGAAGTTGCTAAAGGACTTAGTGTGGGACACAAACAGCCTCCCCCCTTGGTCTGCCAACCACCCACCTACCCACAAATTCCCTGATTCTCAGTGCCCATGGCCCATCAGACAGACTTGTCAGCCCCTCTGAGTCCATAACTCAGGTCAGGATCAGAGCGGGCACGGAGAGCTGGAGGGATTCAGGGATGTTGCTAAAAATTCGAAGCTGCCTGACAAGATACTGGACTGTCTGGGTCTTGTGCCCACACAGTGTCAAACTTAAAACAGGATCTAAACATACTTCAGTCTCTACAGAGCTGTTTCTAGAATGGGAGCCTACTGAAAGTACAAACCCACACTAGTGGCATCCATGGATGGATGGGACAGATATTTGGAGTGTAGAAGAGGCAGATGGGTATGGAGAGGAAATGAGGAGAGAAGAGAGAGGTAGTAATTGGGGCAGCTGTGCAGCTTAGGGCACAAGCAGTCAGATCACCCACCACTCTAATCACCCCTCAAAAAAGTGAGCCAGCGAACCAGATGCTGGCCATTAGGATCACAGTGACAATAGCCCAAATTCATTCTGTGGCCAGAACACAGAATGTGCAAGCTCACAAAGACACACACATAGAAATGAAAAGATCGAGACCATGAGCTCATCTGACAGAATGGGTACATTTCCCACACTCGGATAGAAAGGTTGTGTGACAAGCCTGCTTCTGCACAGAGGTTTGTGGATATTATTCTGTTTTTCAGCAGGAAACCCAAATTCCCGGCAGCCGCTCCACCTCTATTCACACACATGAGGATTATTGAAAGGCCTCCATTTAGCCAGCGGTATCTGATCCACTACTGGCCAGTACCGGATGGCCTGCATGTGACCTCCACACATGTCCAGAGAGGGTTCAATTCCAGACCCCTGGGAAGTAGGACCTGGACTATGATGAAAGGCCTGTTATCTTGTTCACAGTGGGGGTCTATTTATGTCACTGGTGCCGGTTCTACTTCCTGGGGGGTTTGTTTACAATGGTAGGGGGAGTGTTTGTGGATTTTTGCGGTTGCACTATTGATCCCCAAGGGCTAAATTCATCTCTGATCTCCTTTGAGAGGTCAGAATGTAAGGTCAGCTACACTTCGTAGCCCTTGGTGTTCAGTGTTTTTTCGCTTAGCTCTAAGCCCCTCAATGTCTCTGCCAACTTCACAGTAGGTGAGGTGGTTAATGTGCATGTGTCCTTCTCCATATCTATCAAAGAGTTCATTGTTAAGTATGTGTGGCATGTGCAATGTGTGTTACCGATAGTTGGCAGTGTAGTGTGGCAGCTGAGAGGATTTTGAGGGTTCACAGAGGATTGGCCTGATTGGATTTCCATTGCAGGAATCCTGTCACCTGGCCCAGTGGTGCTCTGGATAGAAAGCGTCCGCCAAATCCTTGATTCTTAAAAATCCCCTAATGTAAGAATCCACCTTAAAATAGGTAGAAATAATGTAAGTGTTTTGTTCATTGAACCGTTTAATTGGTTGATGGTATATTTTCTACTCCCTATCAAACTAACCAAATCTACAAGGTGTAATGACATATTTTCCACAGTTTGACCATAAATCTCAGGTTTTCACCCTTCTGAAACAGAAATACTTTATTTTTGAACACTTTAAATGATTATCAATTATTACACTGGCAGAAATACACTGTTAACCTGTCTATGATGGTAATTTCTCCTAAAAGTGACCTACAAAAACCAGAGTGCAATGCAGCTACAGATAATTTTGTGTTCTGGCTTAAGTGCACAGTGCTCTTAAGTAACAAAAGCTCTTATGTGCTTGTGATTTCTTTCCCCCTGCATATAGGTCTATAACCCAGGACTGAATCTAACAGCTTGTTCCATTGAGCATGTCAGGCCTTTTCTTGGGGGGCTGTTGAAAAGCACTCTGGGAAATATAGGAAATCACTAACTGAAGTCAAATTAGACAAAGCATGCTGAAGGAAAGTGGGAACAACAAAATAGTAATTATAACAGAATAACAGAACACAGAGTTACTCCTGAAATGCATTGTTCATCACTTATTGATTATTTTCAACAGACTTAAGCATCTGAGGGTGGATTATTCTTTTTAGTTCTTTTCTCACAACTCTCCTTTAGGGCTGAGGTGGATTTAATTGAGGGCACTGGCAAAAAATCAGGGTGGTAATTTACAAGGAAGGAGCAGAATTCCAAGCAGATAACTGTGAAAGCTGTGTTGATTTGCAATCATCACACATGACTGAAACCTAACATTTTAAGTCAATGTCAGAATAACGCAGTGGGTAGAGCAGTTGTCTATGAACTCCAAGGTGAGAGGTTCGATTCCTGGTTCCTCAAGGCTACATGTTGCCGTGTCCTTGGCAAGACATTAAAACCCCACAGTCACGGTGTCATCACTGCAGGTATCCAAGCAACAGTTTCCCCAAGGGGATTAATGTAGTATATCATTATTATTAATAAAACGAGTTTCATCAGGGTGTAGCAGATAGAGATAAAGCAGTTACCAATTTCACAGTAAACAAAGGTAAAATTCTTGACAGTCGATTCTAACATTTCCGTGCTTAAAGGTGAAATACAGTCCAGCATCAACTTAACTTAGCAACAGTCTCCCAGATGCTTGACAATGAAATCGCTCTGCCTCGTTACCTCCCCTATGTTTTGAGCTATTTGTGTGCTGGCTGCAGACTTTGTTCAGTAACGTAACGCTACATCAATACAAGCCCTGGTGCCAATTCTCATACAAGCTTGCTCTCCCTTGACACTTAACGTAGACGCCGAAAGATGTCGACAGTAGACTCAGCGCTTGTTATCCTGTTAGCGCATTAGCTAGTTAGTCTTTTTGCTTGTGGATATTACACCTGCATAATTCCTGCTGCCTGTGTGGACTCGCTGCTGATGAAGTGTGCCTTACTTTCCAGTAGATGATTACTCTGCTTCTTGCAGAATACAAAATGCATTAATGCAAGAAAAAGAACTAATATTATATAAGATACTTTTTTGTTTATTCAGTTAAAGATAGAGGAGAGGACAAAACATACTATCATTTTTTTGAGATATGTTTCTGTTGCAATTCATTTGAATAAAATATTATAGGTTATATTAACTTAATAAATGTGACTTGAAACATTTCCAGGATCTTTCTCTTTAAAAATATTGTAACAAGAGCCCCCTTTGAACCTCTCAGTGATGTTTAGTCTCTTGTTGCTTAATGGTATTTCTAGGCAATAAGGAGTTCTATGTAAGTCTCCTTTTTTTAGATATTGATTGAGTTCAAATAAAATAACAAAATTAATTTATAATGCTCATGCTGCAAGCCATGTATTATAGATATTGCTGTATAAGCCCTTGTACCATGTAGACGGTGGGTATTTTTAGTCTGTAGTGTCGGTTCATGTAACTAATATGCATGTGTTGTGAAATGTAACATGTATTACTCTTTAAGACAACACAGACCTTATTGGTTTGCCAGGGGGGTTTCCATCAAAAAGGGACACATTGATTTTTCAGTGCAACATCACATCTAAAATAAATAACTGTAGAAGTGGAAAGGCTGTGCATTCTTCTGTAAACAGGAACTGCAGTGTTAAAGGTAAATTGAGCTGTGTGTAAGTCTCATTATCTTTGTCACATAGTATGGCTTCTGTCATCTTTCCTATAATGTTATGTCTAGTAGAATAATGCTTTACAACTAAAGTGTAAGAAACACTGTCGAAAGCTGTTAAATGCAGTGTGCAATTCAGAGTTTGGTAACACCCCCTATGGCAGTGGGGCATCTTTAAGCGTCCATCAACAGAATATAATCCCTCTCAGTGCAAAACTATTGACTGTTTTGACGAAGGTTTTAATGTTCTCTGATGACTCTGAAGCATCTGTCAGACAGAGTGTATGCATAGTCTGTTTATTCAGCTTTTATAGTAGAGGTCATTGGGTTAAAAACATTGCAACTGTAATACCTTAGCTTTTTTTTTAGTATGGCAAGGAAAGAACCCTGAAGGACCTCTTTTCCATACCCACCACCTGTGCTTAGCTCCCAGTCACAATAATAGGCCATTCTTGCTTTACCGCACCACCTGCAAACTCTGCGAGCTTGTCGACATGCTTCACTCCTTCCCAATATTTGTGAGAGTAGCAGCTGTGGCATTCACCTGTGGCAAAGCCCATGGCAAACAAGCAAGAGACCATTCGTAGCCACAGGGATGTTGCAGCACATGGCGTCACGGCTTTCATGTTACTTTGCTGTCACCCTCCACTACAACCCCCAGTGCTTCTCATCGCCAGTGCCATCAATGCAGAAGGGACTTTAGAGGACTTGCTTGGCAGACCCATTCCTCAGTTTTAGCTGTGGTCTAGGAGAGCAATAACAACATGCCAGTTAGACATAAGAGCCCCTAATATGACTCAATGAGATGACACAGCAGTCCAAGGCCTATTATGCTGCTGGAGCTGTGGGACAGATGGGAGACGTGGAGAGGAGAGCAGGAGCAAGGGCAATTGACTGATCACATGCTAAAAATGATGTAACATTCCTCATGGAAGGTGTGACGGAGGGCTGAATAGACAGGATGGTGGTACTCTGAACCAAGGGGATGTGTTCTGTCTGTCTGTGTGGCTGGCCCTGAGCTAGTTTTGACGAGGATCAAGGAGACACTTGTGCGATGCCAGCCACGCTACCAGGTTTTCAAATATGCATCTGCAAAATAGCTGTGTGACAGGCCGTTCCAGAAACAGAAAACAGCCTCTCTTAGCCTGTTTTTTTTTTTTTTTTTTTACTTTTCTTTGATCTTGTGACAACAGCAAAGAATTGGAGTTGGAGCATCAGCTCAGTGAAGAGCTTTAAACACCCAGCGAGGGCTGTGCCTCCTCACTTTGATTTGTGAGGTAAATGAAGGATTATTATAGATGAAACCAGTGTTACGGTTGTCCTCCAACTCTTGATGTTTAAACAAAAAACTAAAACATGTACAACATGGAGAGCGTGTTATTGAGAGACACTGGGTTAAGCCATCCTATCACAGTTGCAGAAAAAGACACCCTGTACCTGCATTTGAGAGATAATTACATGTTCACTACTGAAGTACTTGTCCCAGTGAATTGGGAAGTCTTTACAGCATGGAGCAGGTCAGGGGTTGAGGACAAGCTCTTAGGGTTAAGCTTCATCTGTAAGTTTACCCTTCTATTTGAAACCTGACCCATCAATTCTGAGAAAACAACAAAAGGCCTTCAGCTCTCTGTCTTTTTTTTTTTTTTTGTAGAGGCATCATCCTCCTCACTCGGTCTTTGCTCTCCTCTGGCAATTGGAGCCCTAATTGAGGCACTCTTGAGCCATGTTTATCACCGTGGCAACGTTGCTCCGCAGATAATCATTGTCTTGTGGATTAGCATAACAACAGAGGAGAAGCTTTGGTTTAATTCCACTAACACTGGACCAAGCTCCTTTGTGTCGGCTCGCCTGACGGGCTTGTCTTAACTGGGATTAGAACCATGGGCTGCTAGCGCCCATCAGGCCCTCACATTGCGCTCATGCTACTGCCTTTGTACTTAGGTGAACTCTTTTCCTGCCCTTGGACATTTCTTTCAAGGGCCAGAAAACCCCTTCAGAAAATCACAATTTTCACCTCACCATTGTGTCATGAACCCTACGTTTTAACTGCTAAAATTAAACTTAAATAGTTGTTCACCATTAACTACTGGTGTCCACTCACTGAAAGTCAGCAGACTCTGTTTCATTCAGACAGAGTCTGCAACAATTAAACAACTTAATTTCGCAAGGCTGTAAGAGACGCAAAACATATGCAAACTTTGTCCAGACAGCTTGTATATCACGCTCAAATGTTTTCTATGGAACTGAGCAGTAAATGTGTGCAAGCACAAGAGTTGCTATGTTTCAAACAAACTAATTCATACAAAGTGTCACGCTAACATCAACAGCTTGCTGTCAGAGGAGGACACGACACAAGTCGTTCAGATGAGTAGGTAGCAGTGCATACTTTCCGGCTCTCGTCATGATGTTGCACTTGATATTGGTGTGGGTGTTGTGTGAAGGATGAAAAATAAGAACTCACGGGCAGAGTTCAAATCCTGCATACTTTCTCACATCCAGACATCTGACCAGTTTCTCATTGTCAATTTTGAAATGTTATTTCTAGTCCCCCCCAGTTTCAATTTTATACAGGTGTGACAGGAGATCAGACCCTGTTTGATGACCCAGCAAGAACTTAGTTTGAAACATAACGATATATGTATCCTTATCTGAAATCAACACCCAACTGTAAAAAACATAACTAAATAAAAAAATAAAAAAATTTCATAGTATCAATTAATATTAGATAGATGTAGCATTGTAAACGTGATTTAACTGCTTGGCTGTTTTTTTTTTTTTTTAAGAGGCGAGTCACAGTTGGTTTAAAGTGGTTTTGGTTGGCGGCAGGAGCATTGAGAGGAGGCAGGTGTGCAGCAGGAGCGTGCCATGCTGACCTACCTTGGTCTGTCGCCACAGCACAGCAGGGACTCCCACGGGACACTGGCTGTAACCGCTTCTGCTGGAGAGCACAGAGACAAAAGAGAGAAAGGCGTAGCAATGAGTAGGGGCAATGTAAGTATACAAGATTAAGAAAAAAAAATTTAAAATGGGGCCTTGGCAGCGTTTTACTAATATCCATGGTGATTTAAAGACACTCCAAAAAGAAATTCCAGTGATGTGTGGGTGGGTGCATTTAGTGTGTGTGTGTGTGTGTGTGTGTGTGTGTGTGTGTGTGTGTGTGTGCGCGCATATGTGTGCGAGAGAGAAAGATGCATACGTCAACAATCTCCACGGAGGATTCCTGTGGTAAAACATTCTGGGCTTCTGAAGCAAACAAGTGGTGATCCGTGCGAAAAGGAATTTCAGGCCCTCTCAAATAGATGACCACACAATTACAAGGAAGCTTCCTTTGAAAGATTAGCAGAGTCTATATGCTCTTGCTACACAAACATACACACAAACGTCGTGGTCCATTATCTGATTCATTTCGTGAGATTGTGGTTTCACACTGTTTCCTGTGGCTGACATTATCTCAGCATGTTATCCTTTGCCAGGTTTTTTTCCCAGTCTGATTTGCTGTGTTAAAGGCTACCACCCCACAAACCAGCAGCGTTTAAACCAGTTCAACTCAGTGTCAGTACTTGGCAAGGCCGTGGCAACATAATGTAGCCACGAGCTCTGAATAGCATTTCTCTTTTTTATTCCCAGAGACTGTTGTAGACTCGTGATCATTCTGTGACACATTAGTTGTTTTTTTTTTTCAACAAAATAATATGTTAGATTACAAATAATTTAGCACAATAATTGTGTGTGTGCTGCTTGTGTGCACCTCCAGTGTGGGACTGTTCACATGTGGTGTGAGGCAGGCTGCTGGAGCAGGTGACATCTGTGACCCAGCACAGCAGTGGTGGATTCTGGACACATGCTCCTTCCTCAAAGGCTACTGGCACGCTTTCTGCCTCACTGGGCTCATGCCCACACACTCACCATAAACAACACACACACATTTGAAACAGTTCATCCAAATTGTGCAAATAGTTGAAAAAATAGTGGATCTTTATCCCTTTAGAATATAAAGACTACAAACATCTATTTAATATTGTTTTTGTAAAGTATTTTTGTCTGTTGCAGTGATGGGATGGAATTTATTTCTTTATTTTCTCTTTATTGTTGACCTACACCCTACAAGCTGCTCACAGCTACTTTGTGAACATGCCAGATTGACAAACATCAGGATCAGCGGCTTACAGAAAACGACCTCCCAATATTTGCTGCTAAGAGACAAAATTAGGTCAGTTTGTCTGTTTCACACAGAAATCTAATGGGGAAACCCACCCCAGGAATGGCTGTGCATAGGAGCACACACGTACAGAAAGGTCGTAAAAGTACATACATCTGTGCAGCCTAAATTGGAAATTTCTCCAGTGTCACACAATGACATCAGATGATTGATCGTGCTTGTTCAGTTATTAACCCATTATATTTACCGAGCCATTAGCTGCTTGATAATTGAGCGGTTAATTAAAACAAAGGCCGCAGTTTCCCGCAATTGAATCCCAAACTCCCCATTCATTCACTGAGCCAAAGACTATAAAATACTTTTACAGTAAAGAGCAGAAAATGAATGTTCCATCAATTTTCCCTTCATTTCACTGCATACTATTGTACAGCGCTGTATTTTTATTTTCCCTAAGAATTTGCACATGGGTATTTATCATTACAAGTTTTGCAGTCTTGCAATAAGTCACAATGTATTCTTTAATTATCTTTTAATGTAGCTCTACATGATTTATAATACAGTTTTACATCAGCTGCCCCCCCACTACATTCTCCTCCCCTCTCCCCACAGGGTGTGCATTTCTCCTCCTGGTTTCTCGTTGCATTCTGATAAAACAGGATCTCCCTCTGATGTCTCTTATCTCTTCTCATCTCCTGCAGTAAAGACCGTCTGGGTTTTTTTTTTATGTTTTCTGCTAGTTGTTCCTCATTCTTTTCAGTGTTTCTCTACTCCTATCAGGTGACACTCAGTGCCTTATCCTAGTATTATCTGCAATAAATCAGAATAGTCAGAATAGCGTCCTGACCACCACTGTCCAGATCATATAAACTGTCGCTGCGTACCCCCTGTCCACACCCTGCCATTCTGTAAGAGGTATAGATTTGTTACTCCATATTTCTGGCAGTGCAGTACTCTGCTTGCTTACTGCCATTGACGGAGTGTGTGTCCAGTGTAGGCTATGCTTGACTGCATCAGGGAAATGCTGCTGGCTACAGAGCCAGCAAACAACATATATTCGATTGAAAGCAAGGGGAATGGTAATATAGCCACAGGGCCTTACTTTGTGTTTTTATGCATACTAGTGTATTTTGTGTTAGTTTGCGCACTGACCTACTATGTATGCCACAGTGTAATAAGCAATAGAGCCAGACTATGTCAGACCTGGTTCAACCAGGCTTAAAGGCATGGTGTAATAACAGTGATGTCGAATTTTCCTGAAGTAGAAACACTCAAACACAGCACGGCATACATATTTATGACCACTTGCTGCAGTTTGCATGTGCAGTCCATGCAAGTAGTAGACGTGCAAGAATAAAACGCTAAATACAAACCACTGAAACTGGAAGATATGACCGATCTTTTTTTCTCATGATCTCCTTTGAATGCCATTTGGCAAACTCCAAATCGGTTGTCCTATGCCTTTTCCACTTTCGTAGCTTCTCTACAGTAATGACCCGAAAGGTCGACCTTCCGTCAGGTTCTTCACTTCTGAAGCGTTGTTATAGTGATCATTGGGTTCTTGGTCACCTTGTTACTCAGTTTCACTTCTAGGAAGAAGTTTCAATCTTGTTTTATTTCACAAGTACTGCGGCCACTGTGCTCATGGGAACACTAAGCTTTAAAAATATTTACAGCTCTGCCCTGATCTATGCCGCACCACTACTTTATCACTGAGCTGCTGCCATGACAAGCTGCTGTCCTGAATTGTGTAAATGAGAAATTTTAAGTTTTTTATTAGAATTATAAATTTGTAAAAAACAAACTTTCTGATGCTGCTGTAGAGTTGCATTAAATCATCATGTCAAGTGCCTCCTCTTAATATCTAGAATATTTCTAACACTTAGTCCTTCTCCGTCTCACACACACATGTGCATGCATGCTGGCTTGAGCTTCGGTGTGGGTATGAGGTGGCGGTCTGCTCTCTCTGTTAGGTCCTCAGCTCCCACCAGTCTTCCAGATGGCCATGGTATCAGTACTACACCTTTTGCCTACACAACTCTCCCTCCATCCTTCCAACCCACAACCACTGCTCCCTGTTACAAAGTATGCAATTACAAATTAAGTGGAAGATAACTTTCACCAGGGATTTCTGGCACAGCTTTGCCTACTTTCAAGGTGCATGGTGAAGAGGTCATAACTTTAGACTTTAAATATAAGCAAACTTTCTCTTGACTGCTTTTGTGCCATTTTCAATTATTATCTTGTTGATTGACTCATTTAGTGATCAATAATTTTTTTCAGCTCTAGCAGTGTTTTTGCCACAAGTCTGTCATGACACTTATTGTTTAACAGAAAGCTTCCACAGAAACTCTATAGATTGAATCACTGTTGCTTTGGATCAGTCAGTGACAGAAAAATAAAAAAGCAGTATTATGTATGTATGTATGTAGTATTATTTTTAATGCACTGATTATTAAATTATTCAGCGAACGTTTGCAGCAGAGGATGTGCTCTGTTGTTCTGCAGTGCCCTGTTTCACTCCCAGATTTGCTTGGGGAGCGCTGCAGGTGAACCACACATTTGTTTTTTCTTTGTGCTACAGTACAGAGCAGCTACATTAGAGGTTATTGGACGCTGTGTGGATATGGGTGTTGAGGGAGGAGGGTGGGATATTTGTCCTCCGTTTGGCCAGTTGTAGTCACAATATCGACTTCCCTTTTGTTTTTTTCCAGCTTTGATTCACGCCACTTGTTTGTCTTTTAATTCTAATCCCGTCATCGTGGCTTTCAGTCATTATTTCTGCGAGGTTCAGCTATTCAATAGCTGTATTCTCCTTCGCTGTCTGTGCTCAGCAGAACCCCTTTTCATTAATCTGCTTCATTCACTCCATGCTGTTCTCTATTAATACATTTCCTCTCTCACCCCCCTGGTGAATTCCTCTCTACTGTATATATAAACTCCCCATTTGTTGTCCCTATCATGATCATCTCTCCCGCTGCCCTCCTCCTTCTTTCTGTTACCCTCCCTTTCAATCTTCTCTTCACTGTGTGTTCAATGTATCCTTCCTCCACCCTCCCCTCCTTCTTGCATTTTTGTGTCTCTCTGCCTGCCTCCATCCTTACTGCAGGGTTGAATCATCCTAGTTTCTGCTTGCCTTGTCACGTTTGGCCCCTGTGCGCGTCTGTCCAGGCCTCATCACACGACAATGGCGCTAGCTGGGCTGACATCTCACCGCAGTGCTAAGGGCTTCTGATGTCCGTGACGCTGGAAGTGACCTGTCTCTCACTCCTCAAAGCACTGACATCATCAAAGTGGGACACATTTCTGCCCTGTGGGCTATTAATTGCCAAGTATGGTATGCGCCAAATTTTTATTCATGCCATTTCCAGATTAGAAGGGAAAGGGGAGAAGGGAGTTTCATATCTTTGTCTTTTCTTTTTTGTGTTATCAAAGGCATATTCCAACTGACTACAGATTTTTAGGCCTTTCTGTTTAGTTTGTATCCTACCATCTCCTCACTTGGTATTCTCTGGCTGTTGCTGGAGAGACGTACCACATCAGCACTATTCCCTTTAGAGCTTTCCCTCACAGGGGAGCCTCTGCTTCCCCACACAATCCCTCTCAAACAACACGCCTTAGATCACACAGATGCATATGCTAACATGTGCACACACTTCTCGCAGCAGAACCCTCATGTCTGATTCTGCACACAAACGAAAGCCCCCAGGATCCCCCTTTGGGTAAAATGAGTCTTGGTCCTTCTGCTTGTGTAAACTGACTGACAGTCCTGACTGAAAATCAGGAAGGGTGCAAATACTTTTTCACAGCACTGAATATTGGGAGTGTGTGGGCATGAGCAGTGGCACAGTGTGATTCCGTAACAAGCACATGCAAATCAATTCAATCCAACCCCAGGCTCATTTAATAAAACATTGGAGGAAGGACAAAAGCCTCCTTCTACTGTAACCTTGCATATTCCTAATGAGCACTCTTTCCTAATGTGGGGTAGAAAGATGTTATGCAGGGTGACATTATGTGGTTGGCTTCTTCCTGGCTGTGTGCTGGTGTTTAGCAGACTCCAAGCAGCTTGTTGTTCAAGGTGGTTTTTTGGATTTGTATTTTGAAGATTTTTGTCACTTAATTTGACTCTGTTGGTCCTGGGTATTGCTCTGTCACAAATAAGCGATTCCACCAGTAATGATCTAAATTGTGGCAGCCTTTTTGCAATTTGTTCAGCAGTTTATCAGTTATAGCCCGAGGCACAAAATTTGGTTACACCCAAGAATATTCTGCAGTGACAAAAACGTTTAACTGTAAAACAGAAACTGTTTACAGCAACTTTTAAACACCTCAGTCACAGCACATAGAATTACTTGAAGAAAAAGTAAAGTTCAATGATAAATTACATTTTTTATTATTTTTAAAATAATAAGTGTGGAGTGACCTGTTGCCAGTGAATGAAATACAGAACTTTATAAAGACATGGGTGGAGAAACTGTAATCTGGTGAATCACACTGGTCTGTCTATAAGATAATGGAAGAGTGATTAATTTATTTCAATATACACACATCATAGCCGATAAAAGTTTAAATCACAGTCACAGTAAACTTTAATCACGCTGTATTAAAGAAACAACCTCACTCATTTCCCATTTTACATCTCGAGGAGTTTGTCACTTCACACAATGTCCTCCACGTGACATAATCGAAAATCGATAAAGTTTTAGCAGTTCAAATAAAAGGCAGAGGAAAGTTTATACAAACCACACACATGTGCTCTGAAGCCTAGAAGCCAGTTTAAAATTGGTGAAGTTGACCCTTAAGGTGTATTTTTTGTCTAAGTCTCACAGACTGGTCCGTGTCTTTGACTCAGTTCACTTTAATCTTGTTTTTACTTGAACACCACCAGGGTACTTGTAACATACTCTCAAGGAAGAGATGCCTCCACTGATCTTGGTGATCCCCAGTCAGCAGAGCAGGCCGTGGGGAGAGAAAAGTAAAAGAGAGCCCATTTAGATCAGGTTGCGTTGATCCATCGCCCAAAGTGACGAGTGAGTGATCTGCAGAGGGGACTGGGGCTGTGACAGGCAGTGTTCATTAAAGCCCCAGCCTCTGCTGTAGAGTCCAATCAAGGGTCTGCACACATAAGCACCCTCAAACACTAAAGCTCTCTAACACACACACACACACGGCTATCCAAGCAATGAGACAGGCGGGCTAAGCGTGGGCACTGATGGCTTCACTGCCTCAATTGATAGGTGCTTAGAGGGGAGTGAAAAAGGAGAGATGGAGATACGGGGCTAGTGAGAGAGAGAGAGCGAGATGCAGCGGCAGGTCTGCTTTGACGATGTCTTTCTGATAGCCTGAGCTTAGCACCACTTCTGCTCAACATGCAAAGCCATTATCTTAACCCACATGCTGCCCTGCTATTTTCATTAAACGCTCTAGTCCTGAAGATTTTTAAGCTGTCTCCAGATAAACTGCAGGCCTAATAAAGCTTCCTGACGTCCAGGTGCTGAGTTATTCTGGTACAAAACTGTGTTATATTTTACAGATATTAGGCTTTTAGCCAGCGCTTTTATCCAAAGTGAGTCACGGGGGCAACAATAGAATTAGTTTCTAGTTGTAAACTGCCAACATTAGATGGAACAAGTTTTATATATATATATATATATATATATATATCAGTCTGTTCAAGGAACTGGCAAAGCCGGATTGTGGCAGAATGTGATCATGAGTCTACCATTGCTGCTGTGTGACAGACTTGGCAAGGCACAGAGCAGTGTCTGTCACAGTCCTGTGTCTGTTTGTACTGTCATTCAAATGTTTACCTCCCAAACATCCGTCTGAAATGTAATCAGCAATGTGTGCATTGATTGTAAGACTGTTTGGTGGCGTGATTGGCTCAAACGCCGGACAAACAGGCAAAGTGCCTGTGAGCATTTTCCTTAGATAAAACGACAAATGCTGACTGGGTGTGTTGTCCCTGATCTGTCCTTGACCCAGGTGGTAGAGAAGACGGTGAGAAAACAAAACTGTGCAAAACAGAGAGAGGGTACATGGGTGTTCAGGGAACAGTTAGGTAATAATTCCAGTTCGAGTGTTGTAGCTCTTTTTCTGCTTTCAGTGAGTCATTTTCGTTCATTTTGTTTATTAAAAGAGACTTATGGTATCTACTATTTAGCATCACAATCTATATAGATATCACAAAATGCTCAAGTGTCACTTTTATAAACTGCACTCGTTTTCGTTTTTGTCTTGTCTTTTGTCTGTTGTCGTAAACGGGGTCAACCCCATAGATAACCATAAGAATTTCTGTTTAAAAGGAAGAAGCAGAAAAAGGAAGAAAGAGACTTCCTCATTTCAGTAAAATCTCAAAATGTGCACATTTATATTCTGATGCAATTTTACATAGCAGATTACTCAATTTGTTGTTTTCTTTAATATATATATGTGTGTGTGTGTGTGTGTGTGTTTGTGTGTGTCTGTGTGTGACATAAAATGTTAAATAAAATAAAATGTTAAATATGAGCCAGCCCTCAAATTATGCAGGATTTGTCCTTTAAGGCAAGTGTGACATTCCCCAGAGAGCACTTAAGAGTGGCAAAAATAGTTCCAATACCAGTCACATCACTGTCTCTGTTTAATAAAAAGAGAGAAAAAACATTTCCAGGTGTCTAATTAGTGATATTGATATTAATAGCCGTCATTAAGTCCTGTTTGCTGGATTGAAACAGTTTTGCGTTCTTCTTTCAAAGGGCTTAGTGACATGTACCAGTTAAGATTTTCTTGCTCTGCCTTTCTCTGATTTGTTTTTTTCTCTGAAGGGTCTGTGTGTGTTTTTGTCTGTAATCTCATGGGACCACAGGAAGGAAAAAAACAATCAGTCCCATTAGATAAGCTGGTGTGTGTGGGGTGGGGGGTAGTTTTGAATGACTGCTGAACATGTCACTACAAAAAATAAAATCTACAAAAAACTAACACATTTGTGCACGTTTGTGATCTGCTTCTTCAAAAAGTGATCCATTGCTTGTTCTGTCTCCATTTGAGGGGCTCATTATGTTACATGTATGGTTAACGAGCACAGCGGTCGACTCAAGTAATGTAAGTAATATCTCCTCTCTGCTTTGCTCCACTGTGCATGTGTCTGTGAGCAGCCCACCCCTCTCGCCACTGCTCTACACAGATGGCAGAGAAAGGAGAGGCACTCCAGAGGAAAGGAGAGAAGAGAAGTAGAGACCCTCAGGTTACCCAATAACTGGTAGAACTGTAAAAGCATAATAAGGATATGCATTTGATTGGCTTTAATAGCCAATATTGTTCTACGTCCAGATCAGCCCTGATATGATCCTTAGGGTCAGCTTGAGACATCTCTACAAAAACTGTATCCATGCAATGATCCATTACCACAATGTTGACACTGTGTATTATGAGTCTCGACCCAGTGGTATTTATCACAGAGAGCCTTTGTTGCCTGCAATAAATAGACATATTACTGGGAGTCCAGAGTTCAGCCCACACTACTGGCTAGCCACAGGCACACGCTCAGTCTGTGAGAGAAAAATATGTTCACTGCCTGAGAATTTGGACGGGAACAACACAAATCAGATGATATATTAAACTTGGGTTCCATTATTCAAAAAATGCAGACGGTTAACTAAGTAATGTGAGAAAAAGGCATCTTGGCCGAGTGTAAATGTAACGCAACTAGACCAAATCATTTCAAACTGAGGAAAAACACCTGCTTAACAAAATGACGGCAAGTTAAATTAAGTTAGGTGTTAGTACCAGATATGTACTTCTTAATGTTTCAGTAAATTAAATTGAAATAAAGTTTGTAATTTTTATCCCTGTCACATTTACTTTACAGTGCTGTGAAAAAGTGTTTGCCCCCAAATATGCAAAAAAAACAAAAAAAAACAGGAAAATGCACTGTCCCATAAATAAATAAACAAACAAACATATTACCTATTAGTTGGGAGTTAACATATTTATTATGTATTTAGAAATTCAAGCAAAGTTTGAAAATTATGAGGTAAGCATATCCAGATAGGCTTATATTCCGGCTTGTGCACATGAGTCAACATTTAGAAAAAGGACCTCAAGCCCAAAAAGCATTGTAATTTGTGTTTTGTTAACATAATCGCATACACTGCAGATCATCTGTAAAGTTATGTTTACAACTAGTGCGTTTGATTGGCTTCAGTGTTTATTAATACTTTTCTAATTCACACATCTGCCCTGAAGTTCCCCGAGTGTCTCCGCAACTGTTTCTCTCTGTAGATGTGACAGAGGACTGTGCACTTCATTTGAATAGCATACCAATGGTTGTGCACCACTGGGATTTGTAAACTTGAAATCACAAAAAGCAATTTTTTTTCCTCTCAAAAACAGGAAACTTGGAAAGAAATAATAATCTGCCAGATTTCTGCAGGGCGAATATTTAGTTGCTAGGCAACAGTTGTTGGCATTCGACAGGAACCCTCAAGTAAAGGAGATGGTGAGAAAGGCGGATGAGTTGGG
The DNA here is from genome assembly GCA_034779795.1 of Ctenopoma multispine. NCBI lineage: Eukaryota > Metazoa > Chordata > Actinopteri > Anabantiformes > Anabantidae > Ctenopoma > Ctenopoma multispine. The sequence goes on along the minus strand of JAUYWH010000016.1, from coordinate 13,203,109 downwards.
GTGCGTTTGTGGGAAAATGGAAACGTGAGTGAATCGAAATAAGTTGTATGGACAAAATGGCAATTTCCCCAGGCCTGAAGTGACTATGTTGTTTTGACAAATTGGCCCACATGCAGGACAGTTGTTTACCAAACCAAGGCCATTTGAACAGCGTGGTTCAACATCATTGCAGCCATTTTAGAGAACACTTACTCTGAACTTTAAAATCTCTTTTTTCTTCAACAGTGATAAGGGTGAGTTTTTACGGTGCTGTAAAGCTGCTGTGCATTTAAATGTTTTGATTGGCAAAATTTAGGGTTGTCTGTCCACGTTCTTATTGTCAGACAGGGTCTTTAACTTATGTTAAAGACACACCATGCTCCTCACAAACAAAAATCCCCCAGCAGCCATGTCCATGCCTGCGTTCACCACCTCTGTTTTTCTCTATTTCTTCATCTTCTTTGGCTTGTTATAGCCATTACACTCCTCTCTTCGCCCTCTGGCAACAAGCGAAGAAGTCCATAACACTGATGCAGAATTTTCTTAACATTGTTCCCCATCTGAGCCCAGATTAGGAGTTTGGATATTTATAATCTTGGGGCACCAGCTAATGGTATTTGCAGAGCAAAATCAGTTTAGTGCATGTTTTCCATAATGGCTTTGACTGCGTGGCATCGCCAGTGGCTCTGTCTTGAATGGTGGAAGGATGGCTCTAATTTGGGCTAATGGGTGACTCAGTCGTCATCATCATGTGTCCCTCAGTGGGCTGCAGATGGCTGGTGAGCCATGGGTGCAGTAGAGCCACTGTTACACATACACAAACACACACAAAACACAATGCATCAAGTCAGTGACACATGCAGCCAATACTGACATTTGTAGAGGCAAATGTCAAGGGGGGGGGGGGGGTGAGAAGAAATGAGAGTTGCCCAGCTATGGTTGCACAAAACTCGGAGGAAGAGGTTAATTAGTGGCCAAGCTAATCGAATCATTTGTCATCTGATTAGATTAAAGCACTGAACCTGCCCTTGGGCAGTCATCTAGGGAGGTGGCTGCAACTGGGTGAGGCACAGGTATCGGATAGCTGTGAAAACGATAATATGTGGTAAGAGACTGCTTGCTTTTGTTCAAACTCTATTTATCTGCGCATGCTTGAAAGTAGAGAAAAGGTGAGGGACTCACAGTGGCAACAGGAACACAAGGTAGGTGCAAGGCAGACAGTTTGACAGGGATGGCAGGCCTGCGTGCTGGGTTGTGTGAAGGGGAAAGGTATCATTTTGGATCTCTGATGGGGCAGTGCTCCAGTGGCGAGTTTACATTCCACAGAGTCTTTCAAGCTTCACCATCCTCTTCTCTGCTTAGACATGTCCACACATATATGCTGATATGCTCAGAAACATACATATGCTCTCTTCCTGTTTGTCTCCACCAGTATAAAATATCTGTACCTTCATCAGCCCATTGTTACCTATACCACCAAGGCTATTTGGTCTCAAAGGTATTTGGTATCAAATCAACCATGAATGCTGTAAACAAACCACCTCATCTGTACCACCTTATCCCCCTTTCCTCCCATACCTGAGTAACCTTGGTAACAGCATTCATTGTAGTGGGGGTGGGGTGGTAAAGGGAGGTTGCATCAAGAGTGAGTTAGTCCCATGATAGGAGTCAGCCAGTTTACAACTGTACAGAGCAGTGTAGGCTTGGTTGCCCCAACACCCCACACCCCCTACCCTAGAGACCCATTACCACTGGTCAGAGCTCTGGTCTCAGTGCAGCTGCACTGCAGAAGCATCTGAGTGCAACCTGTCAAAGATCAGCCACGTGACCTGAGTACACATTGGGGTAATACCTGTATTCTGCGAAGGTAACTGGTGTCTACAGTATATCATGATCATGTATGAACTATTGAAGGAAAGAGGCGACTACAGCTGCTTGCAGATTTGATATGGATTTGAATTTGGCAGCTGACCCAGGTAAATGAAGTAAATTTTGTTTTTACATTTAATTTGGCTGCTGTGATGCACTTAACTGGTATTCATGCCTGGTATTTTTCAAAGATCTGCAACTTTATTTGGCTTCACTTTAAGTGTTGCAGTGGTTTATTCATTTTATTGTGTGTCATGTTGTTTCTCAGAAGAGTTATAACTTTGCAGTGATATGTTTCTCTGTCTTTAGTCATCACTTCTAGCATAGATGCTGATCCAGCTATGCAATACATTTTGAGTTTACAGTTATAATGTAGGGTTCTATCATTTTAACCAGTAGAAGAAAACACTGCACACTGCAAAACAGTACTAAGGTGTTCTCCAATCAGAAATCACAAAATACTGAACAGTGACCACCACCACCCGGTACTGCAGCCTCAGAAATCACCATTGAGTTGAGTCAACACCCTTCTGCCATAGTGTTAACAAAAACATCATTGTAACACACAAAATTATATATTGCATGAATGTTGTACTGGGTTACATTAGACATTACCTACTGTATAGCATTTTGTCCACCTATTGTATGGAGACAACTGTCACTTAAGTATTTGTATTCAATACGATAATAATATTTTAACTACAGCCTTTATGAAATGCTTTGGAGATAACTGACTGTGGCGTATCTTTGTTTCACAAAGCTGACGACAATCAGTTGAGAGTATAATAGTCCAGTAAATTTGCCTGAGCAAGTGAGGTAACACTAGTCTCATTAGGTTATAATGGAGTGAGAGACTTTTGTTGCTGCGCAAAGATGAGATATTGAGCTGACTAAATGAAATGTCAACAGAAATGCTGCCAAAATACAGCCCACTTCAATATGAACACACAAGTGGAAATTGATGAAAACAACTGTCAAACAAGTGGTGGGCTGGTGATTTAAGAGTGTTATACAAGTCATTAATAAAGATATCCCACGCTACTATCCCTCGTCACTAAAAGTGATTGCCAACTATTGCGAAAAAGTACATATACCACACGTTTGTGCGTGTTTAAAAAGCAGGTGTGTGTGTGTGTGTGTGTGTGTGTGTGTGTGTGTGTGTGTGTGTGTGTGTAGGATGATATACTGTATGATATATGTTTGTGAGTATGTAATGGCATGTACACTTGTTTATGTATGGGCTCAATAAGTCCTGCCTTTGCTCCATGTTGCCCCTGGGTCTGATTGAGTCCTTGCAGTCAAATCAAGTCAAATCTGAAAGAAGCATGTACACATCCAGCAGAGCACACGTGAAGTCTCTGAAGACATGCCTGCATGTATGGATATACACCCACATGCATCATATATATATGTAAAGATAATTCAAAGCAGTGACGTGACAGGTTCTGTACATAATGTTCCTTCCTTCCTACCCCTGTAGTCCCACTGTGCCTAGTTGAAAGCACCTGTATCCCAGTATGTACATTTTTTTTTCTCGATGGAGACGGCATATAATGAGAAAGCAACATTATAGGTCCAGCAGGAGCCTGCGCCTCTGTGCTGCTGCTGTTACCACAGTTACTCGCGAGGTCTTTCTCTTTGTTAGTTAAGGGGAAGAGCAGCCACAGACGTCCCTCGCTCTCTGCTTGTTAGCCAGCAGTAATGACTAGGCTGTGGGGAGCCAGGCAACCAGGCCAAGACGCTGGCAGCCCGTTCCCCTCTGCTGGCCCTCAGCTCACCGACAGGAAAGGGAACAGAAGCAGACACCACAGAGGACACACTGGGAGGATCAGATCCGACAGACTGAGGAGGCAAGAAGGGAGCGTAGGGGGAGGATATTTCTACCTCCGGACGGACTGAGACCAAACTAGACTATTACTAACACACACACACACACAAGCACATGGGATTCAACTAGCATCCTGCCTGTTCACGGAGCTGGCATTAGATAAATGCTAGCTGAACAAAACTAAGATCAATGCATACTTTGTACAAAATGTGCCTTGTTGGTTTCTGTGGTTCTCCAGGGTCATGTATTCACAGAGACGCGATTAGAATTTCTAAGGCATGTGGCTGAATTACAGAGCTTTGTAATAGGCAACATGTTTGCTGAAGATCTTCCAGCACAATCAAATAAGATTCACTTTTTATCTCAAGATACAAAATAAAATAAAAACAAGCCTTGCCTGTAGTGTTTTAGAACATGAAAGAATTTTTTCGAATGCATTTCACAGTTGAGTTGTTTCTATGATTTCAGATGTTCTTTTTTGTTGACTAGTGGTCTATATTTGTCTATCATAAGTGATCTATACCCATATTTTTTGTTTATGTAACTCAGGGTCAAATTAATAATTCAGAAGCAGACACACATGTCATTTGCGTTACAGGCCCATGTAGCAGCAATAACATATAATGGCCTGTTTGTCACCATGCCCAGTGCATGGCCCTAGTCATGTTGCAATATATATGCGAATACAGAGATTCTATGGATAATCATTCACTTTTTATTGCACATTAAGGGCCTGTTACAAGTACGAGGAACAGAATCTAGAGGACTCACATGCAGTTTTTATCAGCCTGCATTTTGCTTTGCAGAGTTGAAGATTAAACCATCAATGCTGCCTGGGGGCTGGATTAGCTGTTGAGGAAGCATTTCGTTGCTTGGCTTGGTTAGTATTGATAAGTTGCGGCAGGGAAGTAGTCAAGAGCCAGTGCAAGAGAGATGGGAAAGGGTTACAAAGATGGGCACAGGCAAAGCTTATTTTAGTAGTTTACGTGAAGTTAAATGCATAAAATGAAGTATATACTAAAAAAAGATGGCAGTTTTTTGTCATTATTATTGTTATTTTACCATCTAGTGCCTCAGTCGTGGGCCATAGTCTCCATCCCTTTTGGTGGATTGCGGATTGAGGGCAATGTTGTGTGAAGACTGATAAACAACATCTGCAGCAGTGGCAACTAGGCACTCCCTCTGTGCCTCGTTCTCCTGCCAAGTCCGCCTACGTTCCCTCTCATCTGCTCAGGCCATCATCCCCTCTTCCCCTTCCTCGCCGTTTCCACTGTTGTTGCCTTCAAGGAGACCCATCTTTCATCTGGACTGTTGACTTAGCACAGGCCAGCCCAGCTGGTCCATTCACCTGAAGAGAACTCAGCTGACTGCAGTGCGAAACACAATAGGTAGTGCATTATTGATTATGTTTGTGATCTAACCTTGGTGCTAAGGAGTACCCCTCCTCCTCTTCCCCTTCTCCCTGTACACATGCATAATTTCTGCAGCGAATGAGTGAAACAATTTTTTTTCACCCTTTAATGGAAAGTTGAGTGAACTAGAAGAGATTTTCAATAACTGGATTTGCAATTCAAGTTCAGCTCTCTCTGTTTACCCAGTGGTGGATTCTCCAGTTCTGGACTTGTCAAAGGTCAGCATGGCAGGCTGAGAGATATGCAGAGAAAGTCTGCACAAGAGCTAAAAGAGAGAGCTTCATTATAAATAGATGCCATCAATCAGGGAAATGTCCTTCATTTGGCACGCGTCAGTCCTGGAGGGAGAAATGCATATTCAGCCTTGAACAATGAGTGTCAGTCACACCGCTTTCACCAGACACATGACAGCTGTGCGCAGTGGATGGGTACACACCCAGAGAATACAAGCTACAAGCAAGTGAGAGGGTGAAAGCACAATTATTGTAAAAGGGAACTGAATAAGTTGCAAATCTGTGTCTTCCCCAGGGGAAGATTGATGGACTTCCCTGTGCTGTCTAGACTCATATCAGCACTTGTGTTAAAGACAACAGACAAGACACACATCTAACAATACACATGTATATACTGTATATAACGTTAGTGTGCGACACTGCTGACTCGTAATGCCCTAGAGCACGGTGAAAGAGGCAGAGTTGATGTCCCTGCTGGATGTCTCTCAACTGATCCTCACAACTGGAGTGGGGGGAATGTGTTGTTAGTGGGTTATTAAAACAAGGATGCAGCTGCCCCCAGCTGGATTACAATGTTCTGCCAGTGAACAGTGAAGTGTTTAGTCTCTACCTTCACTTTCAGCTTTTAAAAATTCACGTTGTGTAAACACCTGCTCTGGCTTTACCAAGTACTAATAAGGCCTCAGCGGTGCTTGTACTGGATAAAGGGAAGGACTAGAAATAAATTTGTGGCTGTGCATCCTTTTTATTTCTCTATTTTTCTGTGTGAGAGACAGAATAGTAAAAGGTAGTGTTAGTAGGTGAGATTGTATCAGTTGAGTGTTAGCATTGCCTGGCATGCTGTGTATTGAGTTCTTTCATCTCCTGGTAGTTAATGTGATTTTAAGCAACAGTTTCTGCGTAGTGTCAGGGTGTGTGGGGAGGAGAGATGTGGTGGCTGTTTTGTCAGACTCCGTTAATAGAGGTCAGGGAAGACACGGTGCCAGTGTCGTCTTTAATCGCATTTAGGAAACTTCACCCCCTAGAGGTGAGCCAGGCATTGTTCTTATTTTACTGTCCTCTGGAGGAATGCAGAATCGAACCATTTAGGGCCAAGCCTGAATGAGTACACTAAAAACAAGCCTATGTTTATGGAGAGCCAGAGAGGGAATGTTTGCACTGTAGCCTGTAATTGTCTGTTTCATTATGCTAACAACCAATGTTATATCCGAGTTGAGCAAGTCAAGGCTGAATGTAGTGGATGTGATTAGTCTCTCCAGCAAAGCAAAAACCCTTCAGTCTGGTGACAGGGCTGTTTTGCTGCAACACTAGAATAAACTCTTGTTGAATCGGCTGAAGAAAATAATTCCAAACTTCGCTGCAGTGCTAAATCACAAAGCCTTACACATTGAATTTTTGCATCTATACATCAACTAAAAAAAGATGTACAAATAGGTCACATCAAGTGGAAGGAGTATCCAAGCGGAATCGTACGGGCTGAGCACACACGGTGCCAGACGTAGAGCCAGAGTGGAAGAGACAGACAAGAAATCAGAACGAAAACATATGAGTACGGACCTGAAGCAGAAAACACAACCTGACGGGCACGAGAAGTTCTGTCAGTGTGGCTTATATTGTGGCGCATGCAGGCTTCTGCGGTGGAGCAACAGGAAAAAAATAAAGCACTCTTTATGACTCTTTAAAGAAAGATGGAAGTAAAGGAAGGGTGGTCAGCATATGTTTCCATCTACAAATATATCATCTTAACGTGGACAATTGTGCTTGAGCTATCTGCAACCAAACTTGGTTAATTCCAATCCCTCCTGAATCCCGAACATTGATAGATAATTTCTCATCATTAAGTGAGAGTAAGAGTATTTTAACATTTTCAAATAATCATGACCCAAAGCAAAGCAATTAAATGGAAAATTCACTTCAAGCTTAACCAAAGCTGTTCTAGTCAGTTCCCAGTGGGTTTAGGTTTAAATGTCAAGTTCTAACAAAAAATTGTAAAGATGTGGGAGAGGAAATTGAGTTAAGAGGAAGCCAACAACCAGAATAAAGCAGTAGGGACTGGGAAGTGAGTTGAGAGCGGGACGGCAGAATAGCCAAATGCAGTCAGGCAGGAGCACTGCACAAAAACACCCATCTCAACTTGTGAATTATTAATCTCTTAGTCCACTTTAACATTTATTCATGCCAGTTGCCAGTCCATCACAGGGCCATTACAGACAGAGCAATGGATGCAGCTGTGGGCAATTCTGAGTTTTCATTTCATCTCACATGCATGTGTTAGGAGTATAGGAGGAAGCTGAAGCACCTGGAGGAAAATCAAAGGGAAGAGTGAACATAGAGAGTGAAGTTGATGCAGAAAAGACCAGAGCTGAGAGTCTAGGAGGACTTCTTCCTCTGTGGTGGCATCCTGACTATAGCTGAACTAAAAAGCCATTTTTAGCATCTGTGGGTTTGTCTTAAAATGCAAGATTTTCTATAAAATGATGATTTTTTTTGTTTCAAAACAGAGAGAAGATGAAGGCCTTTGTTTGAACAAATGTTTAGGAAGTTATCTCTCAGATTATCTCCTGCAGTTGCCAGATATTTCTTCCCTCCTGTCTTGAAAAGGGCATGATTTTAAAACATGAACAGAGGCTAAATAAATATATCACTTGTTACTGCTGAAGTGTTTTCACAGTGTGGGGATTTAAGGTCATAGAGCAAAGTAGCTATGGGTTGAAGACAAGAGAATGGAGGTAATGTAGCAGAGAGTGATGTATCGGTGGGAGCTGTGTGTTACTGCTGTTTATAGAACTCCTTCTCTGTATTAGTCAGGACTTGAGCCCCTCGGGGGAACACTCTTCATCTCTTCCTCTGTTTCTCTGTCTGCAGTCGCCATCTTTTTTCCTATTACCACCTCCCTAGTTCACACTTCTCCTACCACATTGCTTTTTTTATGACTTTCTTTTGGTGTTCTTTCTGTCTTAGGATTATTTTACTGTTTACTTTCCCCTCTTACTCATCTACTTCTTTCTGTGCTGCTCCCACAGCCCTCCTCTACACTAGCCATTGCTTTATCAGGAGCTTTGACTTGTGGCTGAGGCCATGGGGGCAGCTTTCGCCCTGTCGCTGAAGATGAGTGAGATTCCCAGTGTCCAGGAGGTGGGGATCACTTCATATAGTGTTTGAAACATAACTTATTGCACAGGAGACCGGCAAGCCCCCCTGTTCTCGTCAATCTTCACTTTTATTGGGAGATTGCGATAGGAGATCAGGACAATTTTTCTCACTGTCTTTCCCTGTGACTGTTGTCCCCTAGCGGCTGTCTTCGGACACATTCCTTCTCTGTCTCTTCTCATCGGGGTGTCAAATCTGATTCTCTCCTTTCCTGCCAGAGTTGTCACTTAGACTGTGGTTACACTTTAGGCCATTTCAGTCAGGGTTTTTTTTTTTTTTTTTTTTTTTTATATACCTGATCAAAAAGAGTGTTCCATTGGTTCCACATTTAACCTGGTCATATCTGCTGAGGGTTTATTAACTGAAATGCTTTATTTAGAACGTGTTTTCTTTTCTTTCTTTTTATGTAGCTCTCACTGTGGACTGTAGCAGAATTACATAGAATTGTAATCACAATGTGAGCCTGACCACTTCCAAGTCTTGTTTCAAAGGTCTGATTGTAATCTGAGCAAAATCCATATTCAGTGGATCCAGGCGTATCATATTATGCGTCACCGCATATTCAGATGATAAAAATCACACAATTTAGCACAGTGTTACAGTAGCTGATTTTCTTCTATTATCTCCTCCTCTCACTCTCTCGTTTCTCTTGTGTATTCAGTCACTCATTAGGTCACTGTAAAGTGACTGAATGAAGGTTGGCATCCCCTCAGTGGGGTCACCACAAGCCCCTCCACCTTTCCTCGTTGCGCCCACCTCTCTAGCTCGTCCCTGTCAGTGCGGGCCATGAAAGGTCGGCTGTCATTGGGACTCATTATGAGGAACAGAAACTGGAACAGACAGGAAGTGTGTGTGTGTTTGTCTGTGTGTCTATGTGTCTGTGTATAGACCCAAGCAGTGATATAGCTGAAAGTAGATGGATAACTCAGACCTTGATCTTTCCCTTTTCCGTGTCTTGCAAACACTGATAGTCAAGGTTGTTTGGGGCACAGTCAAAGGATTGTATTTCTTAATGCTGCTGTGCATAAAATAAGGGATCGATTTAGAATAATTATTTAGGATAATTCATAAGAATCAAATAATAAACACTTTGACACTTACAATCCTCTCTTCTCTAGGTGTGGCCTTGTCTTTTTCCTCTTTTCCAACATACACACACACACACATAACGTTGCAGGGCCAGTTCATCACCCTCACAGACACACAGATTTACTAAGCCGTCCTTGACCATGTCTGAGCCCCGAGATCCACCTTCACTCGTCAGGAGACAGATTGTGTCGGGCATGTGGTGCCTCCGCCCAGGTCCACGTTTTTATTTGAACATAAAAAGTCATAAAAAGGCTTGATTGGTGCTATTTTACTGCTAATCACATGCCCCTCCGTCCTAATTAAACTTGTTTGCACAAACTCCCAGCTCAAACAAGACACATCCCTCCGCTGCACAAGTCAGTGAGGTCTATGTGGGTACCTGTCTTTGTGTCACCGTATGAGCACATGTGCACGTGTGAATGCGCGTGCATGTATATCCCGCTGTCAGCAAATTCTACATAGAGATAACCTTGAAGGAGAGACTGTGTGCTTATCTCTGATACTGAATGCCACGCTGCAGCAGGCTCAGCGGTTGTGTGGCTAGAACTTCAGTGAGACCTTTAGTCACTAGTGTGGAACTTAATCCCAGAGTTGCAATGAGGTGGGATGCCTTCTGCACTTGAGTGGCGATATTGCTCAAATAGTTGATGCTTGATGGTAAGAGTATGTCGCACAGTGAATATACAGCTCCCTTTGAACAGAGCTAACATATTTTAGACTTTTAAACTCTCCAGTAACCTTCTCCAAGTCTTTTCACGTCTCTATTAGAGTCTGACCATTATGTTGGCAGGCCAGTGATATTGGCTCATTGTGATTTATTTTAACGGCACGACTTTTGAATTAACATGTTAAGTGGTTCAAGCGTGATTTGTTTTAGTTGTGGGAATTAAATTACACAGAGCAATGTAAATCACATGAGGAAATGTAGGAAAACAAGAACTCGCACTTCAGGACTTGTCAGCAAGATTTCCTTTTTTATTTACAGAGGCTTCAGAAAGTGAGTATATGCATTTGCAAACGGATAAACTCACCATTTCTATCAATTGACGTCGAGTAAGACATGGTGACAAAGTGAAAATATGTATTTATTGTCCAACTGTAACACATTTTCAACTGCTGATGACAAATATTTGTTTGTGTTTTGTTTTTATGTAATATAACTAAAATCTGTTGTTAAAAAGGACATTAACCGTGCATATAATAATGTATACTATATTAGTTAACCAGTCTGTCCTAATTTAGATCCCAGTTCCCCCAGTACTAAATCTTTCTGCATTTTGTGGTATATATCTATTTAACCGTTCAGCTATCTTTTCTTTATAAAACTACTGTGTCTCCAAACATCATGGGCTAAATGTAGTTTTAACGAATAGTTCACCGTGGTGGAAGTACATTTCTTTCACATCTCTTCTTTTATTTTATTCCAACTTGAACCTAAAATATCTTAGTTAAAGATTAAGTATTTAGAATTAAGTTAGATTAGTTAACCTTTAAAAACACATTATTTGTAATTGTGAAACGTTAGATTCTTCTCAGAGTGTTCAGCTCCCCAAATTTCCATAAACTATTCTAAGGTTACAAACGCGTTGTGCTTTATGTTTAGGATAATGATGGGCTTTTCCATGTGTATGTATTAAAACCCATAGCAGTTACTTTGAGCATCATGCCCTTTAGTCTCCCAGTTCGACATCTACTGTATCTGTTTTCTTCTCTTTCCCCTCACCCGGCTTTCTCGCTACCATTTAGCCTAAGTTAATGGACTCCTGCACATTCAGCTTAGAAATGTTGTGAAATAAACAGCAGCTCATGAAATATTCACCACTCTCCTGTATGTGTGCGAATGTGTGTGCAGTCAGCCATACCCGGCAAAGCCGGGTGACACATCCACTTAAAGCCACACGCATGCATATAAAACACTGGGGTGCCCCTAAAAGCTGAGGGTGTCTCTGCATCTCGGCTCTGAGCCAGCTGAAAAGCAAAAGGGAACGCTGGGAGTGGGAGCTGCTGAGTGAGTCAGATGTTTGCTGATATTCACATTGATGGAAATAAAAATCATGCACTCAACATTTAATCTGAATGTTTTTGTTCCTAATGGCAGGAAACAAGAGAGCAAACATTTCAGGTTACAATCTTTCCTGAAACATTTGTGTTGTTTTTCCCTGTTGCTGCTGAAACTGGGGCAATACTTTAAGTGACATACCCTGAATTATTCTGTCTTCTGTCTGTTTTCTGTTGGATCTGCCACTAAGTGTCTTTGGTTGTGGTACTTATATTTGAACTACAGTCTGTCAACCTTGTGTGTCCAACACTAGTGAGATCCATCATCCTGGAATCTAGAGTAAAGGCTGGAAGGTCACTGGATTGAACTACTGGACAAGCTGAGATAATAACCAGAATATCTGCTCAGTTGCCAGTCGTAGGAGGGTGTGGATGCACCAGGCAGCTATCAGGTGGAAATCAGTGTTTCCCAAGAACAGCATGCTCAGTGAAACATCCCTGGACAACTAATGGTTAAAAATTGAAGGCAGAGTTGTGGTTGATGTTTCTCATGCTACAATTTTTTGTAGTCTAAACACCTGCATGCTCCCCCTTCTACTGTGCTCACAAACTGATATTGAGACGTCTAAGATGTCTCATGTGGTGATATGCTGGGATTTTTTGACTGCATCAGCAATAATACATCTGATGTCGACTCATAGGTCATATTTAGCATGTTTCTCCATTAATGTCCTGAACATGTCAACTGGTTTACCTTGTTTCAGTGCTACCTGATGTTTCCGTGCCTGTGTGTTCCACAGACACATGCATCATTTTCCTACCATCACAATACATGCCATACTATGTACCACATCGTTCTGCAAATTCCCTTAAGGGTTGCCCCTAGCAACCCACACTATCACATTTTGGTGCACACAAAGATGAGAAGTGACATATTTATATATGGTATAGATGACGCTTCATTCCAGTTGTCCCTGATCTCGAGTGTTTGTGTTGTTGTATTACAAGGTGTCCTTAACCAAGCTCAATGCATAATTCAGTGGTGGATGGCATCATGGTGCTTATTGCCTGGAGACCAGAGCCCACTGATAGATGACCTCCGCTAGGCCTGAGTCACGTTGAAGATTTAGCAGCAGGACTAAAAACAGGTCATCTCAACTAAACCCTTGGGATTCTGCACGCTGCTTCAGCACAGGGGCATTTTGTGACAGCGGTGACAGTCCGCCCCGCAGTGCCACATGTGCCACACCTGCGTTTACTGGCTGAGCAGCTCTCTCAGTTGCCGTGACAGCAAGGTGAAGGGCATTGCGGGACAGTGTTGATGTTTGAAACGCAAGGTTGAGAGGAAAATTTGGGGAGCAAGTGTGGATGGTGCAGACAAGTGATTTTTATTTGTGAAGAGCATAGGCCGTCTTATTCCTTCCACTTCTAGGTAAGAGGAATGCATATTCCAAAGGAAGTCACATCATAGTTACTCATAGAATATCTGAAACATAGCAATCATGTTTCCACTTTGAGGGCGAGGGAGGAATAAGAAAAATGGAATAAGAAAAGAGGCACTGTATGGCTAAATTTCCACTGTCAGCAGATCTGTCACATAGTGCAACATAGAAATAATTGTGCCACAGTGAAGTTCTTTTTTTAATTTATCTAAGTGACATTATTATAATTTCTATTACTTATATAGCTCCTTGTGTGTGGTAACTTGAGGGCAGATGTGAGGTTTGAGACAATGCATCAATCCCTCAGTGCTCAACTTATACTGGACTTTACCTCTAGAATATTACCCATCATCAGTGGAATAGATTGTAGTAGAGTATCATTTTCTTCTTTATTGGACCACATTCTGCTGACACAGGACTTAATATATGTCTTGTCATTACTTTAGTTATAAAACAGTGATTGAAAACCATCGAATGATGGGCCGCGAATGTGTTTTTCATCTCCTTTGCCATGTCATCACAGCCAAGGCTAAGCTGAAAGGCATGTTGAACAGCAATCGTAAAACCTTCTTCAGTCATTTTCTGAAGCCGTTGAATAGATTGGATAATTGTGCAGTTAGTAAAGATGGCTTTAAATTACAAAATAGAATTAACCAATAGTCCTTAAGGTTTTGCACCTTCTGAGTTGGAGAACATCTCTTTTACAGTGCTTGTTAAATTCTGACAGTTAACAGGTACTGTTACCTAACCTTTGCAAACTGTGCGCTCCCAGTAATTTGACCAGAGAAGCCCACTTCAACAACCTAGACAAATGTTAGGGTGAATTTGCTTTTGCTGTTAATGGTGCTACACTGTGTGACTCCACTGCCATTTCCTACATTCAGAAGTCACATTTATGACCTTCAGTGTGATGGATGAGTTTTCCAGAGTGCTTGGTCTTTTTATACCTGATCATGATGGTCCTTTTTCTTTTGGCCTTTCAAAATGTTAACTTTGTATTTTAAGACTATTAAAGAGGAATGTAATATCATACTTTCACAAGGTTAGGGTCCTGCAAAAGATACATTTAAAGAATGTTATTCAAAATCAAAGCAGCAGACAGTGCGACATGCTGCCTTTAAGTGCCACACGAGTCAATCTTAAAAACACAAAAGGATCCTACAATTCCCATAATACAACTCACAAGATTTTTTTTTTTTATTAGACCTTCCCTGCCTTTTAAATGACATTATCTTGTTTATAACACAGGATTTCTGTCAAATATTGGAATTTTCTTGTGTAACTCAAGATAAATCGGGCAACATCATCAGGGTTGTTTTCTCTGACTTTACACAGATCCCTTCAGAGCCACAGAGGACAGTATGCAGCTGCTTTCATAGGAGTGCTCTTTGTGAGAAGCAAACAAACCTGTAAAACTGTAAAAGTGCTGTTACGAATAATACTGACTTGATTTTACTGAATTTGTTGTAGTTACATAAAAAACACATTTTAGCATTTTTTTTTCCTTTTTACCTTTCTATTATTATAACTGATACCACTAACTAGCCAGTGTCTCGGTTAGGCTATTAACTGCAAAGATTCCATGTTAATTTCCCCAGAGTTCTGTTAATATACCAGTAATGTGTTAATGACTTGGTTTGACTTTAAAGGAGAACAAGTAGCGAGAAGAAATTTCTCATATCCTATTCGGCAGCGGCTGCTTTCCTCATCCAACAGTTTTATATTTATCAGTTTTAGTCTACTGAACACAAACCTCATTATGGCTCCTCAAACACAGTGACAAGGGATTTTGCAGCCTGCCTGTTACTGAAGTCCCAGTCCTGCATTAGCTGGTAGAGTGCTACCCTCTCGCAGCATTTATTTTCCATAATAAAACACAGCTCAGCACATCATTGTGCTGCATACATAAAGAGGAGCCACCCTTGTGTCAGCCCAGGTTAGTCACAACAGGCATACCGCAAGGAAGGAACGTCTGCACACATTTCAGTAATCCCACATCATTCAATAAGAAATGAAGGAGAGTAGTTTGCACTGCATTGTTTCAGTGAACTCAACTGTTGCATTCTGGGCAGTTTGCTTCAGTAAGCACATACAGTCTCTATGGTATTACAGCATGGCACCATTTATGTCCTACATATCAACTATGCTGCCACAATAAACATGATGTGCTACTGTTAACCTACTTCTGTGCTGCCAGGCAAACCCCAGCAGGAACACTTTTCTCTGTCTTCAACGCTCACAGGCAGAAACACCAGAGACACTGCGATGTGTCAATCAACCCCACCCGTCCACCACCACTCACATAAAGTCTAAGATACTTGGAGTTATTCCAGTATGCTCTCATACACTCAGAGATGATAGCACACACACCTGCCGGTTTTCATCCCATCACATGACTAGTTTCAGTTGCAAGGCTTTGTTGGGGAGTTTGCTCCCTAAACTTGACGCACATAGATCTTTGCCTCCCCCACTGCTTTGGGATAAAGGGAAGTAATGATCCAGGGATTTTTTGTTCCCCCTGTTCAGTTGAGCTCACCATTTCACCTTGATTATGTTGTATTCTGTCACAGAGGCTATGGGGATGAAAGTGGACACTTGGGAACCCACTTTGTGGGTTTCTAAACTAATTCATTATCTTTTGCGGTTAGTAACACTCAGTCAGTGAGGGAGAGGTGTTGGAGGTGAGTTATGGTAGACTGTGCTTGTGAATGTGGTGTGGGGTGTTAAGGAAATAAAAGCATTCTTGCTTGTACAGTGGCTTCAGTACGTATGTCTGTCCATGAATGTGTGCGTGTCAGAAACTAGAGTGTGCATGAGTACAGGTGTATGTGTGTAATGTGCAAGCAGGCAGGACAGGGAAAGTGGAACATCCCCGTCCTGCCTCGACAGCAATGCAGCAAAGCTCAGGGACTGCACATCACAATGTAAATGCAAATTGCAGTGTCATGCTGATCAATCTTGCAGGCTGCTGAGACAGGGTTATGTCGGGACCAGTCAGCAGCATTCTGGTATCTTTCTCTGTTTGCCCTGTTCAAGCTCTTTCTATATGACTCCATAAGAGCCATGTCTGATGCTTTGTAGTATTTGTCAAGGTTAGTTGCTGGCCTAACCCTTGAATGGTTTAAATTTGCTTGGGTATGAAGCACATCAAATATTTGCAAGACAAAGCTTTGTGCAACTAACTCCCTCCTCTTTGTCCTCTACAGGATGCAGCTTTAATAAAAGAATCCTGTGGGAGTGGAAGGAAGCAGCAAGACGACAGTGTGGGACAGTCTGGTCATCACGGAGCTGGGTAGAGGGGAGAAGACACCATTTTGAACCACACAGACTTCTGACCCTGGTAGCCATGCTTTAGCACGCACAGGAAAGTCAAGTTGATTGCAGGAGAAAGACCCACTGGCAATCCTGAGCTACAAAGACACACATCTCGCTCTCATCCGTCACTTACTGTCTACCGTCCCTGCAAAGATGCCAACCCCAAGGTTGCCACTGTGGTGCTTGTGGTGACGGGGCACAGAGTGTGCGTGCACATCCGGCAGGAAGGGCCGGGTGGGTTGGTGGGTGTACAGGCGCACCAAGAGGCATATCTCTGTGGGCCTGGTTGAACCATGCGGCCCTGGGCGGGTTCATGGCGTTGGATTACCCTGGTGCTGTTGGCCTGGGGCACACTCCTCTTCTACATCGGTGGTCATTTGGTGAGGGACAGCGAGCACCCAGAGCGGTCCAGCCGAGAGCTCTCTAAGATCCTAGCCAAGTTGGAGCGGCTCAAACAGCAGAATGAAGACCTTCGGCGCATGGCTGAATCTCTCAGGTAACAACAAACTGAACTTTTTTCCTGAGGAATCCAAAGTTCAAGCAATTTCCTTAACTGGTAGATAATTATTAGTTGATTGTTCACAGTTTATGAAATACAGTGCTCTTTATTTATGTAGCACGTACATAAATAAATGGAAATACATAAAGTAACTGGCAGTAAGTCTTTCACATCGCTTTGGAGGAATTTTAACCAACTCTTCTTTGGAGAATCAGCCGTATGGGAGAGTTTTCAAGCATGAACAGCCTGTTTAAGGTCATGCCACAGCATCTCAATAGGATTTAAGTCCTAAAGCTGCAAAGCAGCACCACACCATCACACTACCACCACTATGTATGACTGTTGGTATAATGCTGTGTTAATTTTACAGCAGATTGTAATGGGACATACACCTTCCAAAACATTCATCTTTTGTCTCATCACTCCATGTGCCCAAAAGTATTGGGGATAATCAAGATTATTTTTGGCAAATGTGAGACGAGTCTGTTTTTTTAGTCAGCAGTGGCTTTCCCCTTGGAACTCTCCCATGGATTCCACTTTTGCCCAGTCTCTTTTTTTATTGTTGAATTATGAACACTGACCTTAACTGAGGCTAATCTGAGGCAAATTAAATCACAGCCTCTAATCAGAGTAACTCTTTAGGTTTTATGAAATTTCACTACACATCTGATTATCTATGACAATGGTTGCTGCAATGTTTCAAAAGCTGATCAGTGGTGTTGGAGATTCTGTATGTCAGAGACAGACAGATGGACTGTCACACACTTGACCAGATTTTATTGTTTTATTTTGGCAGAGAATAGCACATTGTACGAGCCTGCTGAAGACTCAGCATGTTTCACACATTCAAGTTATGTGTAATAGAGAGACAGATGGTTCCATTCTTATCTCTACACATTGACAGTGTTACACATAAACACTGGATCTGTACATGGTTGTGTATGTCTGTGAGTGTGCATGCATTTGCAGAGACTACAGTAGTGTGTCCTGGTGTGCAGCATATTAACAGGGAGCTCAAGCTTCAGATGTTGCCATTGCTGCTCCTCTGTGATATTCCGATTCACTTTGATGCGTGGTCCTCATCAGTGTACACGCACATAAAAACACTCAAGCATATGTTGCTTCAGACAGACGGTCCCTGATTAAATCCCTGGCTTTTGTAATTATTCAAAATTGGCTCAAAAAAGGTGGAATTCATGGCATAGAAAACAAGTGCAGCTTTCAGTCGACCAGTGTCCAGATGGGTCTCTGACACACTGCACGCTTGTTGCTTATTGAGTTCGGTTGTTGATCTGGGACCATGGCCTTCATAGTTGTTTACTAGGGCAGCGCTACAACCACTCTAAGCTTCACCTAAGTATCCGGCACAGCAAGCCAAAAGCAGCCAATGGGCTTGCTGAGGTTAAATTTTACGAGCTACTGGGGCTGGTTTGTCTTCTGTTCCATTTTTTCGTGTGTGTGTGTGTGTGTGTGTGTGTGTGTGTGTGTGTGTGTGTGTGTGTGTGTGTGTGTGTGTGTGTGTG
>JAUYWH010000016.1:13168746-13181543 GCA_034779795.1 Ctenopoma multispine | reverse complement strand
GGTGGTTTTACAAAGTATTGACTCAGGGGGCTGAATAATTACGCACACCCCACTTTTCAGTTATTAATTTGTAAAAAGTATTTGGAATCATGTATGACTTTCGTTCCACTTCTCACGTGTACACCACTTTGTATTGGTCTTTCACGTATTCCAATAGAATTGATTCATGTTTGTGGCTGTAATGTGACAAAATGTGGAAAAGCTCAAGGGAGCCGAATACTTTCACGAGCCACTGTATGTGAACACTATTTGTATTCATGTTGTGCCCTTTTGCCTAAATCTTACCTTGTGTTCTGCCTGCACCAGTACTGTGTCTCAGCAATTTATGTTTCTTTGGAGCATTTTAGCTAACCTCCGTACCACATATCTGCTCATTATCCTGCGCTGGTCTGGCCTATTTCTTCTGCCTTGTTCTAGGAGATATTGTGTTGCTTTATGTTACACTTTTAGCAGCTCTTAAAACCCCAGGGAAATGATGTCACTGTGAGAAATGGTCCTATTTCCTGTACAGTGGTGTAACTAGCAGGTTAAGGCTTTGCCTTTGGGAGATCTTTTTGAATAATGTTTGAACAGACTTAGCTGTGAGAATAGATACTAGAGTTCAGACTAGGAAAGGAAATGCACCTGGGTCTTGTTTCAAAAGATCTGTGTCACACAGCTGAAATGAGCACACCATGGATTTCACAGAGAATGAATTTAATACATGCATACGGCACAAATATCTGTAATACCACACGCAGGTGCGGAGAAGTTCTTGTCCGTCACATGGTTACATAATATAAGTTAAAATATCGTCTCTTTTCTTCTCAGTGATTTCCATGGCTTTGATGCGCAGTGCTCGGTTAGTGCTCAGTGAAGTGGGAGACCAGGGCTTTTCAGGGACCAAGGCTGTTGCAACTTTAAAAGTCTCATCTTTATGCCTGGCAGCGACTGATGTTCCTCACTCAGGGAGCAAATTGAGTTTGCATGCCTTGATGGCTCGTTAACATGGTCTTTGCAGTACTTCACCAATGCCCCTGTGCATTCGAACATATTCCATTTTTAATAGTTTTATGTAGAGGAATTGATTTGGTATAATGTCAGTGGCAATTTTTTCTCCTTGGCTGACTTGAACTCTGTCTGAGCATGTTGGTCTGTTCTCATTACATACATGCATTAATTATTCATAGTTCATCATCTCATCATCACAGGACTGTGGAAAATGTAGATCTCATGTCTTTGTTTATCATGGAGTTATAATTTACACAACACTGAAAACACACGGTGCATGCACTCCACAATGTGGAATGCATTAAGTGGACTGTAAAGCTGCCCAAACATCATTTCAAGTGTAATGCACAATTAAGCAGTTCACATTTTCAGATGCAAATGTTCTGAGCAGAAAGAATGGAATACGTTTGAGCACAGATGTCTGTTATGCATTTGCGTATTTAATCAAGAAAAAGCCACACAAAACGACAGAAACCCTAAGGACCGGTTGTACTGTGTAACCTAATAACAAGGAATACAAGGAGTGATCAGTTGCCTGTGACCTACATGTTTTGTCTTTTCTGTGTTACTTCACACATCTGAGAAAGAATATGTTGCTTCCAGAACTATGGCCACTTGCGCATTAATGAACAGTACACTATATGCAATGATAGACAAATCCAGGAACACATTACATTTAATCAATTTACTGTACTTGGCTAGCTTTGATGTAGTGGTCTGTTTTATTTCATTGGTAAGTAGATTTTATGAGTATGTTATGGCCCACGCTGTACTACACTTGTATCCATTGTAGAGTTAAAATGCTAGCCTGTGTAAGAATTGCATTACAAACTCACCAGCTCTAAATTAACCGTTCACAGAACTATTCAAAGTACAATAATAATAATAAAGCTTTATATTTGCTTTTCTTTCTTTCTTCTTTTGTGCAATTTCAATTAAATTACAAGGAGTGGCTTTTCATCATGATTTGGCATTCGCTACAAAACTATCCAGTGAATATTGTGAGACAATATACTTGGGTGCATTGTGCTACAGTATATAGGCTGAACCTAACAAGCCCAGAAAATGATTATTCAGTACTCTGTACGTAATCTTGAGCTCAAAGTAAATTAATTAAATAAACCCCGATTTGACTCCGGGAGGCTCTACTCCCATGTCTTAGCAAATGAAATACAGTTTTTAGTGTTGAACATTTCTAGACGCCAGCCTTCACAGCTACATTTTTACTGCAGCTTTTAAGTCTAGAAATGTCCAAATGCAAATCGAGTCTTTCTAGTAAGATACATACTAAACTAGTCAGTAAGTGTTTAGATGATGAACATTAACTGCTTCTCCAAACTCCTGCATCTTGTTAATGGCTATTAGGACTGTGTTAAAGATGTAAAGTTTTAACGATGTAAAGTTTTATTCTAACACAGCTTTAACTGGTGTTGTATGGTCTAAGTGAATATTTCATAATATTTATAGCCACCATGTTTGTCAAAACCTAATTCCTGTTATAAGTCTGTTGTAACGTTTCTTATAAAATGTGTGACACAGAATTGTTTTGCAAACTAGGATATTCTGCTGTGGCACTACTGTGCTCACCCATGACATCCTCTCCTTGTGTTCTGTTACTTCAGGATACCAGACGGTCAGGGTGAAGTAGGATCCCTGGCTGCAGGGAGACTGCGCTCTCTGGAGGACCAGCTAACCCGAGCCAAACAGAAGATCCAAGACTTCCAGAAACTCACAGGAGATGGTGAGTAACACGGGGCCTTCTAAAAGTTTGCAGGAAGGGATTCAGCACAGAGCTTGGAAACATGAAAGGATTGATTTTGAAGGTGGGGGGTTGGCTATAATGTATATGTTAGGAAACCAGTCTTGTAAGTCTGCATTAGAACTAGCTTAGCAGTGATGATGGCAGAGCCGTGCAGTCAGATGGGCTCTGCGTGTATTTGCCGTTGTATGCAGTGGTCAGAGGGGCATGAAAGCTGTTAGGTGAGTGGGGAAATGTGTGAATGAAGTGGATGCAGTGTGAAAGCCCAAGTGGCAGAAGAGAGAGAGGAGAGAAAAAAGACAGAAAGAGAAAATAAAGAACGACATGTGAGCGTGGAGGGCAGCACAGGGTCAGCCTTTCCATCTTGCCACAGGGGAAGAAAAAGCTAAAAATACCCTCCAGTTTTTTTCCACCAAGGGAGGGAGCGAGGAGGAAAGAGAGAGTGTAAGATAGGAAGGTTAAAAAAACAAGAGATTTACCCTCTCCACCAGCACCTCCTTCTCCTACTGCTTGAGGCTGTTCTTCCTTCCCTCGATTTATTTATTTATTTATTTCCACAGAAACCAGAGCAGGCAACTGTGTTTTCCATGTGGGTTACTCTACATTGTTTGGCTCGGTTGGGGTGTAGAGTTCCTTCCTGTTGTTAGAACTTTCTAACAAAACACATGAGAGAGAGCTGTGAGCATAAGAAAGATTGATCAAATGCTGCTTAATGAGGTCAAAGCTACACCTAGGGATAAAGTATGAAAGAGGAACATTTTAATGGTTATTTCAAAAGCTCGATGTGTGCCATGAGCCTATTTTCACTCACATTATCTAATGCTCAAACATTCCTAAAGACCTCTTTCCTACCTTGTTTCTTCCAGTTGTATTCCCACGAAAATCCTTTGAAGTTAACATCATCAATTCATTGTTTAGCTCATACTTGTTCCTCAAATGTCACACCAGCTACGTCATGTTTTGTTGCTCGCTCTTCTCTCTTACCCCCACTACAGGCCCCGGCCCCACTCAGGAGGAGCTGCGGCGGAGGGTGGAGAATGGCGTTAAGGAGTTCTGGTACTTTGTTCGCAGCGAGGTGAAAAAATTGGCCAATGTTGAACCCAGTGAGAGGCAGAAATACGCAGACACACTCCTGCAGGACCTTGGACACCAGGAAAGGTGAGCAAATATTATGCTGAAAACACTGGAAGAAGTAACAAGTGGAAAAATGTTTCCTGGAATTGCAGGAAAACCTGTGGCTAAGATGATAGTAGCCGCTTGTTTACTGTGCTGATACGCTTCCTTGCTGTTCTATATAAAAGGTACCATACTGGCGTTGGGGGTCATTGTTGACCCTCCTTTAAGCCACCTTGAGAGGTAGTGTCGGAGGCGGGGGGGGGGTGGTTTCTTTTTAAAGCAGTATTGATTCACAGACTCAAAGGCTACTGTTTACTGGCAAAGGCCGAAACATGGAGATTTACAATAGTAGGACTAAGACTTGAAAGCAGCTCCTGCAGTATTTACTGTGAAACAAAGGGCAAAGGTCACAGACACACCCTCTCTCGATGTCACCTCGATGGCAGACTTCCACACAGCTGAGTGAAGAGTGGCCTGGTGTTAGCCAAGTGGTTCATTATGATCCTCCTGAAGTGGCTTACAGGACCCATTGTCTTAGTCACTGCTGCATAAGCAGCTTTCCGAAGAATGATTCTTCACTCCACACACACAGACATGCATGTATACACAGGCACGCACATACATCCGTTTAGACAGTAGTCACGCAGACTTTCACTTTCCATCTAAGCCTGCTGGATTTCTTTGTATGTGCTGTAGGCAAAGGTTTGGGGAGGCAGCAGAGATAGGGGCAAAGGTGGAAAAAGCAATGAAATGTTTGATTCAGATAAATGCACTGCTCCTTCATTTAAATTCTGCTCAGGCCCTAGTCTAGAAAAATCCCCAAGTATAATAAAAGTGCAGCACATTAAAAACAGAACAGTAAAAGTACTTGTACTGCTCTCCCAGTGAAAGTGATTACTGCATTGTGAAGAGCTTTCATTTCACAATGTTTTATAGACAGCTGAAATTAAATGGTGTGAAAGTTCATAGAGATCTGTCAAATAACTTAATGGTTCAAAGTTTAAATGTCTGCAACAAGGAAAGCAAGGAAGTGAACATCTACCATAGAACATGCTCAATGCTGGTGCCATTGTACATATTTTACTGTATTGCAAACTGTAACGCCAAATTAAATAATAAACACATTTCAAAATGAAAGGTTACTTATGTTGCGTGAGTGTTGCTTAGATAATTGCTGTTTGAATATTGGCGGAACATAAAGGTGTATTAAACGGTAATATTGTATTGTGTAATACAAAATTGAAATTTTACAAAATAAAAGCCTCACTACAGAACTAAAAACTAGAATACAGAAACAGTAGAATAGAGAAATCTACAAAATATTAAGAAGAACAATACTAGGACAGGACAGTGTGGCTGGAAGCAGGGCAAGGTACAAAAACAACATGTGCAAGTGGCTCAGTTTCAAAGTGAGTAGATGGAGCTTACTAAATGACTCATATTAGGTCATAGAATATGGCACTAGATGCCTATCACCCAGTAAAGAGAACATCTTGTCTTGTCTTGTCTCACTCTTTTTCCTTCCTCTGTTTTATATGGCCTGGTGATAACCTCTAAGGTATATCTGAAACCTTGTAATTGATCTCCTGTTAGTGCAGCGTCAGACGACACAACTTTATGTACACACACAAAAGGAAAAACATCCTTAATACATATGCATGACACATGACTCTGCTTAGTGTGTGAGTGTATCTTGCTCATTTACATGGACTTCTGAGGACAGTGCCAAGAAAAGTGATATGACTGATCAGATACATATTCATGTACTGTATAGACAAACAATGTGCTTAGGCCAGTAACACACACACTTCTAATGTACCTTTATTGAATACACCCATTAGAAGTGACAGAAGTGACCCTCAAACAAGTTGACACAATAAGTCTATGTATGTACCGATAAACATCTCGAATCTTAAGTCCTTTGCCTGTTCCAGCTTTATGCAAATAAATTATTTTAGTCACGTTTTGGAAGGCATTATTCACAACAGATGCTTCTTGAGAACAAAAAACTGAACTAGAAATTAGTGTTTTTTAGGAAATTAATGTCCCTTTTACCCATACTTCCATGTTTGCCAGCTCCAGTTAAATGTTGTTAATGCCATTGGTTTAGAGGTTTACATAACTATTTGAATGACTCAGTGTGGACTGTAAAAATAAAGTCATTCATAGGTTATTAGTTAAAGTAGATTGTGTTTGTTCATTATATCTGACCATATTTAAAGACAAACACAGATCATTGCAAAGGGTTCACTTACTTTTCCTTGCCGGTTTGAATGCATGCAAACTCTCAGCCACACAAGATGTGACTGATTTGGGTCAAAGAAGTGACTAATAAATTAAGCGTGCGTGTGTGCGTGTGTGCGTGTGTGTGTGTGTGTGTGTTTGTGTGTGTGTGTGTGTGTGTGTTTGTGTGTGTGTTTGAGAGAAAGAGAGAGAGAGAGAGATGTGTCTGCATCTGCCCCTAGCTGCACATATGAGAGCTTTTGGGCATGTTTATAAGTGGGATGGTCACGATATTTGGCAGTGTGTGACACATACACAAATTCGCTGTCAGAGGCTTGCAGATGGCAGACCTAATCCAAAAGAGCTAAATAACCAGAAAGATGATGTTGTTGTCATCAGTCAGCATGACAGAAATGACATTTTTTTTCTATAAATATCCCAAAAGCATGTTGAGCCTTGGTAATGTTTAACACACAGTACACTGTTAACATATGCTGTCTAGTGGATGTTCTTTTCCAGAGCTTTTTTTTTTTTTAAGCCAGAGGGTTGGCCTCACAATCTCTCAACTGCTGGCATACACAAGTCACACTACTCCTAAGTTTACTGTAACAGAATCATAACATTTCTGTGCAAGTCACAGAGGCATTTGAAATGAATATGATTAAGCTATGCCTCCTGCACTGAAATAGTTAGGGAAAAGTGTGTAAGCCCAATACATCTAAATGTAAGTTGCGGTGGGCCATAAAATCTTTTATGAAGGAGTTTTAATCTTATTTATCTTATAATATCACTATATAGTAATGCAGTTCATTTTCTAGAAAGTCAAATATCTTTTTTCATCTTTGCATTGATCCTAGTAATGAAATAACAATAAAAGTTACATCATCACATTAATACAAAAATCTCGGAACTTTGTTGGTGCCAAAAAGCGTAATCATTGATTTGCAGTGGTTGCTTGATCTTTTAGTACCGCCTGAGATGAGAATTCTTTATGAAGCTAATTAGAAACAAAACCTGAACCCAACATGAAGACACTTATTTTCAAAAAGAGAAAAGTACAACCAATTAATTTGTATGTGTAGTGGGCATGCATTTTTCTTTCACACTCCTGTGTTCACAACCTTTTGCATCAAAACCACATTTTTCTACTCTGATGATTAAGACGCACCATGTGACAAGAGTTGATATTCCACTCACAATGTACTGGACATATTAAATCTAGGACAAAATTGGACCTGACCTGATCAAGTAGTGATTAATTGAGTTTGTCTATATTGTGCAGTACAATTATGATGAATTATGATGAGCTTCCAGTAGTGAACACAGCTAGTAACTTGTCCAAATGTGGAAAGATGCAAACATGCTTAACATTTGTATCATTTCGTGCATGTTGAACATACAAATTTGAACATGTATCAAGTTTTGAAACGTGTCTGTTTGTCTGCAGATCCATCATGACAGACTTGTACTACCTCAGCCAGGCAGACGGAGTGGGCGAGTGGAGAATGAAGGAGGCTAAAGACCTGTCGGATCTGGTCCAGAACAGAATCACCTACCTACAGGTATCTGCACACACTCCTGCTGCTTAGACAACTTGTTCTCTCTCTCTCTCTCTCTCTCTCTCTCTCTCTCACATACATGCAGCCATGTACGCACCGACATGTAAACAAACGACATAAATACATTGTGAGCATTCATGCAAATATTTTCCTCTCACGTACAAATGCGCATATGTGTTTTGGAGAACATCTTTCACACTTGCTCATCTCATTTGCACCATCCGTAACTGTCAGCATCAGTTTCCATGAGGAGCAGGTGAGGGGTGTGATAGCAGACTGTCTCAGCAGTCAGATCTGACAAGCACAGTTCTTGTTGCTTGTCAGCAGTTTAGTGGCACACTTACATAAACACACACACATAGGCACCAAAAATCACAGACACACATGCAGTATGACAGATTGGCAGACACGCATGTGTGGAAATGCAAAAACAACTACACGGTACAAAGGCAGAGAAAAACACACAGTCACTCAGGCTTAGATAGCTCTGCTATATGCTAACAGCTCCACATACATAACCTGATACCCAGGATACATCCTCTCGCTCCCAGCAACCCTGCTCCCCTTTCCCAGCACTGGTGCTTCCGGGGCTGTCAGGTGGGGCACTGCGACGCGGCATCGGGCCCTGCAGCATTAATGAGCTGGTGTGTTTGATGAAGAGGACCCAGTCAGTCTGGCTGGGCGGAGACAGCACCACTAACAGCTGCTGTCACCACTGCTGAGGGATCACACCGCTCCACCAGCTGCCATCACTAATTCATCACACACACACACACACACGCACACACAGAGACTTCTGCACAGATGGATACACCTAGACAAGCAGTCGGGACACACACACACTCAACCACAAGATTGATGCACGTGCACACGCAAAGAAATGCTGTGCGTGTGTGTCTCGCTATCTCTCTCAGACACACTCACTCATACATTTATATGTACACACACAGGGCAAGCTCCTCCTTCCTATCCGTCTGCATCTGCCACCCGCGCCACCCTCCTCTCCCTTCATTCCTGGTTTAACTAACTCCATCTCTGCGTGTGCTCCATCTGTCCACTCACGACATTCAGTGAACATGACTGGCTTCCTCAGATGGATTTCTGGTGGGCATGCTTTTCATCTATTTTTGCACTATGAAACCATTAGTAATGAACAAGATCATGTTTTTGATCTTTGGTGTTTTAATGCTGCATTCCCCAGATCATTTATGAGTCAATGAGTGTGTCCTCTGCTTTAAGGTTATAATCCTTAAAGCTGCAATAATTTTTCAATTAACCGTGGATCACATGACTGCTTGGCTTTCCGCCTGCAACTTTACTGTTGTGGTTCACTCTTACTCCGGTTATTTACATCAGCAGAGAACTACTGAGAGCATCCTGCATTACAGCCTGGTACGCCAACTGTACAGCTGCAGACAGAAAAAAACCTGTAGAGGGCCATAAAAACTACCCAAAACATTATTGGCTAGCTCTTACCCTCTCTGAAACACATTGCCGGCAAGCAGCGTCTCAAGAGAGCAAGGACAATTGCTTCAGACCCCTCACACCCAGGGCAACTCCTGTCTAACCTCTTGCCCTTAGGCAGAAGGCACAGGTGTCTAAAAAGCAGGACTAATAGACTTAAAAACTGCTTCTTCTCCTGGGCCATAAGAACTCTGAATACAAAAATGGTGTATGCCTCCTGAGTGTTTGTTTTTTTATTTTGTTCCCTCATAGTTGCACATTGTATTTACTGTTCCTTGATTTGTTTTAATTTTATTTTTTTATACAATTGTATTATATCTTTCACTGCTGCACCGGCCGGAGACGCAATTTCATTGTATACTTGATGTGCAATGACAATAAAGGCTAATCTGTTCTATTCTGTTTTCATTGTAAAAACCTAAAAAGACACTCCTCTACCTGTAGAGCGGCAGACATTAAAAACTATCTGGTGAACATGGTGGAATATTTAGGAACAAATGACCAAGATCTCCTGCCAGGATGCTGGTATAGACCACAACATACACTATATTAAATATTGGCTCAGCCCAACAAATCAATGAATTCAGTGCACAAAGCAAGGTCCATAAGGACATGGATGAACAAGTTTGATGTGGAGGATCTCGACTGGCCTGCAAATGCAAATGTTCCATATCTGCTGAGTGTGTAAATATGTCATTTCCGTTTTAAGTAGTGGTTTGGATTCTTGAGGTTGGTCCTATTACAGTATTGATGTGTTTATATGTATGTGAACGGTTGTTCTTGCCTTTAATGTATTGAAACCAGGCAGTTTCAGACACTAGCAAAACATTTACCTATACAAAATGTAGTGGAGAATTACTTGAAAAAGCTTCGCACAGCTTTCTTTCATCTCCCCTTATGTTTTTGACTGTGGGCATCACAGTGGATAAATTACCTGAGCTTGACATTCATTTTCTCACGGCCAGTTGTTTTCAGCCATATTTCCTACATAAACAATATAAAAGTGGTCTCTCTGAACTGAGTCACTCTGTGTCTCACACTCAAAAAGCAGACCATTTAAACAGACACTTAACCTACAGTGCACAGCGGTACTCAGAGGCAGCCTTTGTTCGCGCAGCTGCGGTCATTATCGTTGAACTGAGTCTCTCAGCGTTTCAGAGTCATTCCAGCCTCATCATTATCAACCTGGGATCCATTGGTGGCCTCCATGCCACACGGGTCATGCCACACATAGATCTCATACAGATATAGTGGCTCAAATTTGAAGCTTTGTCGTCAGACAACTTCGGCTCAGGTCTTTTTGTCTGAACACCCCTGTGAATGATCAGTACAGTAGGTTCGCTTACACCTTTGGGCCATATAACGAAGCAGCACCCTGTAACTCAGGAGAAATACCTGTGTGGCTTCTTCTGTCATCTCAGTGGCTGCTGTACTATGTTCATGGTATTGAACAGCACTGGTGGTAATCAGTTTTCAGCACCCAGAGGAGCCTCTGCTCCTCTCTCTCTCCTCTCCTCTCCTCTCCTCTTCCTTCCATTCCCCCTTTTTTTGTCATTTCCTCTTGTTGTCCTTCTTTTCTATCGCCTCCTGTCCTTTCCGTTTAATCTCCTCTGTTTTTTTTTCATCCCATCATCTGTTTTCCTCTTCACTTCCCTCTCTGTTCCTCCTCCACCCTCTCTTCCTCTTCCTCTCCTACTTGTGTGTGATAGGCAGTATTAGCCGGTGGGTGCCGGGCGGCCTGATTACTGTGAACCATCCACAGCTGCAGCAGCCTAATGAGGAAAACACTCCCATCAGCCAGTAATTGCTGTTTAGGAAGCTGGTTGGCACGAGCATTGCTGAGTCGCTCAGACCGGCTGCCGAACGAATCACAATCTTCCCAGCAACTCATCAACAGCACAGCATGTGTCACACTCCTGGTCTCAAATTTTTTTGGTCTTTTTTCATGCAAAGTCCTCGTCTCTTACCTCAGTGTCTCTCATTTGGATTTGTTGCTTGCAGACATTGATATTACAGCTAATTCATGAGATGAGGAATGATAATGAGGGAATGGGTGGGATGCGCATCATAGAGTGGTGGAAGTATGAGGAAAAAAAAAATAATGAAATGATGAGATTCATTAAAATACATAGGAAAAATGGCCAGAAAGCAAAAAAGTGAAGGAATTGGAAAATGCAAGAGCAACAAAAAGGAGTTTAGGAGTAAGAGAAAGTAAAGGAGAAGGCCAGCGATATTGGTTGTTTCCGGCAACCAAATCCCAAGAAAAGACCCATTTCTATCCACTACTCAAATCTTTTAGACTACAAAGACAGTACTTTTTAATAGAAAATATGAAAATCTAGTTTTATGCTTTGATAATAATAAAAATGGTGGGAAAAGCAGAAGGAGAAAGATGAAAGAAGGTGAAAGACGAATTTGCAGGTTATGGCAGGTGAAGAGTGAGAGAGTATGAGACAGACTGAAAAAGAGAGCAAAGAAAACATTTTGAGCCCTGTGTTATTACAAGTCAGAGAGCAGGGCTTTGAGGGATACGAGACGAAGGTCAAGCAATAAAAAATGAAAACATTGTTTCTTCTCCTCCTAGAACCCCACAGACTGCAGTAAGGCGAGAAAGCTGGTGTGTAACATCAATAAGGGCTGTGGTTATGGCTGCCAGCTCCACCATGTCGTCTACTGCTTCATGATCGCTTATGGCACTCAGCGCACGCTCATTCTGGAGTCTCACAACTGGCGCTATGCTCCCGGCGGCTGGGAAACCGTCTTCCTGCCTGTCAGTAACACCTGCAACGACCGCTCTGGGGCCACTACTGGACACTGGTCAGGTAGGTACTCACACCAGCACTACCGTGTGCTACACACAGCCACAGCATCAATGGTTGTGCTGTCCACAACAAGTACAATTGGTTGCATTATAATGAAATAACCCCCACTGGTTTTTAGACTATCCCAGTAAAAATAAAAGCCTGGCAGACTTTTGTGCTGTTACAGTGAAAACAAAGTGTGAATTCATTGGTTAAGCAGGACTATGAAATTCCTGTTAAATCACTTTTGCGGCCAGTGTAGCAGCAGCAACAGCAGGTGACTGTGCAAAGGCTTTAATAGCACGAAATCCTGTGACTTCATATTACAGCGAACAACCCACTCCTCTGACCTACAGTAGGTTTCTGCTTATAGCAACTCAGACAAAGAGAAATTGTAGGGAATCATTTTTGCAGAAGTTATGTACACTACGTGTTATTGCAGTCTCTTTGCACAGTTTTGATTCATCATGTCTTGTATGCTGTGATGACACCAGAAATGAATGTCAGCAATTGTAGCACAAATGTAGTAACTAAAAAAGACTTGCATAGACTGATGTATATTTTTACGTTACAAGCTTTTCATCCATAACATCCACCCGCCAAGAATCCATCGTAACATCAAGATTTAATCTTGTGTTGACCACTGAAATGTTGGTTTTGTTATGTGGGTTTGAGCTGACAAACCGGAGCGTACTGTAGGCCCTCTTCTTGATGCTAACAAAATGCTAAACATTATACGTGTACCACAGTGCTTTCAGCAAAAAGTACAGCGTCACCGAGTCACTAGCTTGGCTGAGTCTTTTTCTTATTTAAGATAAGATAAGATAAGATAATCCTTTATTAGTCCCACAAGTGGGAAATTTGCATTGTCACGGCAGAAAGTGG
>JAUYWH010000016.1:13145653-13168646 GCA_034779795.1 Ctenopoma multispine | reverse complement strand
CGTGCATGGGGTGGGAGATGTTATCCAACAGGGATGACAGCTTAGCCACCATCCTCCTGTCTGTCACAACCTCCACCAAATTTATGTGTGTTATTAGTATGCTGCACCAGCCGTGGACTGTCCATAATGAACACCATGTTCAACCATAAGGTAGTTCATATGTATACCAAGTACCAGAGTGCCTTAGAGCAGAGATCGATGTGCTTGTTTGGGGGGGAAATGGATCTCCCCACTAAAGCGAAGGTAGCAGAATCATTTATGAATGAGATTGCACAGATGTATGAATTGAAATGGTGATTTTAATATGATTAATGGAGAGTGCCATAGTGCAAGTGTGTTTGCATCTGCTAAGCTGACAAAACCAAAGCATTTCTAAATGGAGATCAGTGATGATTTGTCGGTTTTACTGTGAGACTGTTCCTATCCCTCTCTCTCTCCCTCTTTATTGCTTTCTTTCTCGTCCTCATCATTGCATCCTTTCAGCTCTTCATTTTTTCTCCTGTCACTTCATTTGACTTGTGCTCTCCTGGGCTCTTCCTTCTTATCTCATGCGCCTTTCCTCTCTCATTCTCCTGCCTTTCATGTGTCCTTTTCCACTATCTAATGTCTTCCTCTCGTGTCCTTCTTATAAACAGCCTCCTACAGATCCATATATGCCATCTGGTTGCTTGCAGCCAACTCACTACAAACACCACTCCCCTCCTGGCACCAGACATTGAAGTATGTGGGGTACTTGCCTACGCCAGCGGTCATGGCTGTTGTGTCGACAGCATAGGCAAAAACATTCTTTTGGATGAATAAATAGATATAATGCATTGAATATCTCAGTTGTTACATTGAATCCTGGCCCATGCTGGTATGATCACAGTGTATGAATGGAGTGAATATGGTTCCCTTAGATTGTGGCAGTTCAGGGCACTAGATTTGCAAGTGTTTTATTATTTTGTATTTTATTTTGTGGTTAACCAGTGTTTTACCTGCCATGCAAATTTCTTCCGGATGATAAAGGATTTTAAAAAGTACCATGAAGGGGAATTCTGCTACCTCAGGATACGGTTATGTTGCAATTTTCAAAGTTTGGCACTCATGAATCCTTATCATCTTCTCTCTTTTGTATCATTTTGTGGTAAATGCCACCAATACGTTGTGGACACTAATATTTGTATATGGTTAGCCTATGATGTGAGACATCTATAGACAGAGTTATGATGCAGGGTAAAGTAACCATGTCTATAACAAATTAGTGTTGACTTTACGATTGACTCACTCTGTCTTTCTTGTATCTTTTTTAATAGTGCCAATATGTGCAAATTTTAGTTCAGAAAATCAAAATATACATTTTTTGTCCTTTTCTTCTGAAATACAAACATCAATTATAATTTAGTTTTGTTTTTCTTCAATTTAAATCTGTTTCTAGATTATGTTATGTTTTTTAAGCCGGTCACTCTGTCGCACCTTGCCTCTACAGTAGACACACTGTGGTTCTTTTTTTTCTTTCTACAAAACTCTTTTATTTACCACAACAAACCAAATGTACTGAGATGCTAAAAGCTGTCTAAAAGCTCGCAACTCCGGCTGAATAAAACACCAGCTAACAATGCTGAAAATGGCTTTTTAATGCCAATCTTAAGTACTTGATAGTACTTTATTCTTGGCACTAAAAACACATTTCTGCCATTACCACAAGCAAGTAATTAACTTCGATACCCAGACTTGCTGTTTGTTCATCCAGTTACTATTTTTTAGTGTTTATCTTGAGAGAGCTGACCACCATCTCACACCTGGTAAAAGACAAAATGTTGAACTCACAAAGGGAAAACCAAAGTTTTGTTGATCAGAGAGCTAATTTGCCAGAGAGAGTGTATTCCGTTGAAGTTTTCTTTAGAGATATTACTGACTCATGAGTGAGTCTGAGAGAAGCAGGAAACATGTAATGTACTCTACCATGTAAAGACTGGAACAAGTTCATAAACTCCATCTTAAATGTGTTGGAAGAAGAGTTGAATTGAGAGCTGCTCCGTGTTTTGTCTGCCATTTCATAGATATGTTAATCTTGATATATTTTAGGCTCACTATCCATCATTGATTTAAAAAAAAAAGTATAGGATAAAATAACTATATAGGAATTCTGTATCAGTGCAGTGCTGTTTTAAGCTCTGATACATACAGAAAATATATGCAGAGGCTTCAGAGTTGAGATGAAATGTAGAAAAGCTTTGTGATCTCATTAAGTAGCTGTGGGAGGAAACATACTGCCATCATCTGTACATTTGTGCCAAGAAGTACAGGCCTCAAAATATACCCATTTCCCCTTATGTGAATCATGCCAATGCTGTTATATAAGCAAAGACAGGACTGGGAATATTTTTTCTGTTCAATATTTAATGCTTTACCAATTTATATTCAGTTCATGCACCAGCGTACACTTACACAATTGGAAGCCTCTGTTTCTGTCCTTGTTTTTAACATGTTTTTTTTATGTACCCTTTCTTTGAAAGGCCATTTTTAATGACTCATTATGCCATTTATTTGGAAGTGTGCTGTGAAGGCTGTGTTTGCAGCTGTATTAGGGCCTGTCTATGGCAGTTAGAAAAGCCACTTTAGTCTTACAGAACATGAGCCGCACATTTGTTTTTGCCTAAATCTGGGTTTACGCACAAAAAACTCCTTGGGTTTCAAGACTGAAAGAGAGTGATGGTTGTGTCTGCCAGGCATATCCCTTCTGGTGAGATGAGATTAGCTGGGGTTCTTTGTGTGCATGTGTGTGCCTTTGTGCATGCACATTTTTATTGTTATTTTATTTGGATCCCCATTAATAGTGACTGCTGGGCCACCAGACCCACAAAATCCCATAAATGTGTATTTACATGTACGCTTTTGTGGTCGCGTGTGGTTGGGTGCAGGTGTATGTTTTTCGTCTTTTTTCACACTTGTAGGTGTGCATGACACTCGGGTGTGTGTGTGTTTGATTTCTGCTGCCCAGAGATGTGACCTTCATGATCAGCCTTCTTCAACCCTCTTCCCAGGGATTATGCCAAGCAGGATTTAGCCTGAAGGGGCCAATGCCAGACCACCACCCCTGCCTCAGCCTCTGGCCCTACACAGTGGTGATAGAAGGAGCTTACCTTGGCCTTTTAGCAAGGACAGGCAAAGAGCAGCTGTCAGTCACCAAAGCTAGACTCTGGAGGGTTGAGGGATTTGGATCTATATTACAGAAAAGAAATTGGCTGGGGAATAATACGGAAATATCACACTACATCAATGTGGTGTATTTTTTTAACACTTTGATTGATTGTAGAGATTTCAGTACAAAACACAGGCTAAATGTGCATATATGTACACATGTACAGATATGAGGCCATTCAACAGGGACAAATAAGAAGAAACCTTAAGTTAAATGACATGCTCTTAAACAAATATCCCACACTGCTGCTTTAATCATGTTTTTAACTTAAATACTGCTGAAATGTTTGGTCAAATCACCAATCCAGTTCATAATCCATTAATCACTTCACAAAAAATTCCAAACATTTGGTTTGAGCTTCTCACAAACATTTCCCATTTTGATCTGCTTTTTATTAGTATAAATTGAATATGTTTGTTTTCTGGACTGCTGGTCAGTCCAAACTAGCTACGTGAAGACATATATTTTTGGCTCTGGGAAATTGTGATGAGCTATTTCACTAGTTCATCATGTCATTTAGACTAAACACTTAATGTGAGCTGTGCTGTTAAACATGTAGAGGTAACTGTCATGTTCTACCCGCTGTTTTAGGAGAGACCCATGATAAAGACGTCCAGGTTGTGGAGTTGCCTATCGTCGACAGTCTCCACCCTCGGCCCCCCTACCTACCCCTGGCGATCCCTGAAGACCTTGCGCCACGTCTGCAGCGTTTGCATGGCGACCCCTCCGTCTGGTGGGTGTCCCAGTTTGTGAAGTACCTGGTGCGTCCTCAAGCGTGGCTGGAGAAGGAGATCCAGCAGAGCACCGCCAAGCTGGGCTTCAAACATCCCATCATTGGGTAAGAACACTCATCCAGTTACTCCTCACTTTATTGGTTTTGTTTTATCATGCTATTAAATTATTTATGCTATTAAAAGGAAAAAATCAAAGACATAGGCTGTGGAGGAATACAAACACTGCTTTGGGTGAGGTTAATATAAGGTTAATACAATACTATTAAAAGTTACGTAATTTGATAGCAGTGTTTTATTTGGTTAATTATTTTTTTCCTTTTTTGTCAGATTCTGTCTTGTTCTTTATATTAATGTCCACACAAGGTTTTTTAGTCTTCAGTATGAAGAATCCACTGATATCCATATGATATTTTTTTGTATACTAAAAACACCAGGGACTGACTTGTGAGTCCAAAACCAGACACTAATGACTGCATTAAAATTATTACAATCCTTGGCAGCTTTTCTTTTATCTTCATTAGTTGTCGTCGGTTCAAGGATAAGGATGGCTGTAGTCTACTGTATTTTCTCCTATTGTCCACAAATCCCATGATTTTCCCATGAAAGACCAACAATAACATGATCCTACTAACAAGTACAGTCTCTGTAGCCAAACCCTGATATGGCTAATTCCTTTGTGCCATACAGCTCCATTGTTATTTATAAACTATTAAAAATATACAGTATCCAAAAGCCAAACTGCTATTAAAGACTATGGACAGAGTACAAATGCACAATTTGGTCCCAGTACCCAGCTGTTACAGAAAAATAGGTTTTCCATTTTAATAACACAAAATATTAGAAAGCAGTTTTTATATCTTTACTTGTGTAAACAGGCTTTGTGTTAAGTGACATAGACAGTAGAGAAAAAACAAAAAAGACACACGGTTGGTTTTCGTATTTTTGATTGGAAAGGTTTGGTCGATAATATATTTTGTTGCTTTATGAACAAACAAATAAATGCAATCCTTAGAGCAAAAGATTAAACATACATTAACAATATTTTAATTTTAGTATTTAACAATAGTTGTTATATATAGCATGGAGACGTTTAGGCACCAAATGATGTCAGTACGTATTAACCCTCACTTTGGCAGATGTCAGAGCTTGCAAACACTTGTGCAGTGCCAGTGCACACAGCTGAGGATCCTGAGGATGACGCACATTTCAGTAGAAAATATGGCAGCCTATGCAATAACTGTGTAGACATTTCAGTCAAAAACTACAAACCTCAAACACGGACGAGATGATAACAGCTGTCCCAAATATTATGCCTTATTTGAATCTTTGATATCGGTTTTCATTGTGTGGGCTTTGTACTGTCTCCAGACATTCTGTTTTCACAGTTTGAAACTGACTTGGAAAGTCTTATGGTCCGGTGCAACACATTTAGAAAAATGCTCATCAGTGTGAGGTGCTCGGTTCCCATGAGGGCCACTCCTTGTGGGAGTGTGTGCAGTCACAGTACTGTAAGCCGCATTTGATAGCAGCTTCTGAGAAATGGGTTAAACACGTTTAGCTGTTTACTTACTTGTTTACTTTTCTCTGTATCCCTATCAGACATTGAGTCAGTGAACATTCATGTGCTGTCTGCCAGCCTCTCTTGACTCATAAATAATTCTTGAAGCAGCACTTCATACCTGGATCAAAATAAGACTTTGCAGATATCTCTCCGCAGTTGTTCTAGCGTAGTTGGCCTAGCATTTGAAGGGAGGACAATGCACATAATGACTAGTAAACTGTCAATCATGGGAAAGTAATGACTTTTACGTACTTTTGTGAGACTGTCTAAAGTTTCTGTGCTGTCCCATGAGGCTAACTCCACCCGTCTGGCAAAAGAAGTACTTGAAAACAAGTGCTACAAGTTTTTCTCTAATAGTTTGTGAAGTCAGCCTTATTCGGTTCCGTCATCCCCTTCATACCTCTCACATCTGTATGTTCATAGTCTCTGTACGAGCTACTTGCCCTTCATAGTTCTTCTTTTTCTCACCTTCTTCTTTAAATTTTGCTGTGAGCGATCGTCACTGCTCTCCTTCTCTTTCCCTCTCCTGCTCCACTTAGTTCTGACTCCCTCTTGCTATACTCTCTTTCATTCTCTGTCTATCTCCCTTTTCTCAGATGCTCTTTTCTTTGGTTTTTACCTCTGCCTTTCATCACCTCAGCAGCTGCCACCTCTTCTCCCAGCCCTCTTTGACTCTCCTCCCTCCGTTTTCTGTGACTCATTCCAACTTTTTAGCCTGAGCCTCTCACATCCTCTCATTTGTGATCATTCCTCCATCTTCATCCTGTTCCAAGATTTTTCAAATTTTTATATTCCACACTCACCTCTACCTAACATTCCCTTGGTGTAGATCTGTACCCACAGTTCACTTGCTCTCCTAGTTTGCTCTATCACTTTGTGTTTCAGACTCCCCCTCCCCTCCACACATACACATATACCCAACCCTTTACTCCCTCTACATCACTGGGGAAAGAGTTATTGAAATGAAGCACTGGGTAGAACAAAGTTTTTACCCTTTTTTGCCCCTTCTTCCTCAGCTCTTTATACTGTATATCCATTCCACTCTGCACTGATGTTACAACAAAGTGCCTGTCTGCTACTGTCAGCACCGTAGGGGAAGGCCATATACTGTATGTGTGTGAGTGTATGGAAACTGGCAGGGGGAGGATAGACTTGTTGAATGTAACGTGTAAAAGAAGGCACGAGAACGTTGAGAGGGCAGCGCTGACGTAGAGGATGATGGAGAGAGTATCAGAAACTATAGAAAGGCAGCTTGTCCTCAGAATACCCCGCGACCACTCTACAGTATATCTTTTATAATATCTCTTGTCAGTTCTATCTTTCATGTACTTTTTTTTTCAATAACAGAATCTCTTAGTGTAAATTACTGATTAAAAATATATTCTAAAGAATTATTGTGTGGTTTTAAATCTGATTTTAAAAAAATATAATTGGTAGAAACTCTATCTTAATTTTTTTCTCAACACATAGAGCAGCTCTGGTGTGTAACTGATTAGCATTTTTCTCACCTTTATTCTCACTTTATTAATATTATTAGGTTGATTAGAGATTCTGACCTGTGTTTTAATTTATGAGAATCAAATTTAAAATAAAATACAGCTGGTGACATCTTCTTGCAACAGTAAACAAGAAGAAACAGTACAAATGGACCCACATTTGTAATGTTTACTGCAAACACAACATTGTACGAAGCACCTGTTAGTTAGCTGTTGCTTATTTACACATTAGACAGATACAGAGTTACTTTATCATTCGCTTGGAGTCGTGTTTATGGTCATGTGAATATGCTGTAAAAATCAAAACAATGAGCTAAAAGATGCTAACTGACACTCACGCAGGTATTTAATCTGTTGTTAAAGCTACAGCATGCGACTTAGCTAGAAGACTTGAACTCTGCAGTGTTACATCTGTACAGATGAATGGCACATTAAAAGAACAACTTGAAGTGGGGATACATAACGGTGACATCATACTCAAACACCGTTTTATGTATGATGTGCATTATGTGAGATGACTATCTCAATAACCTGATCAAGCAGAGCACCTAAGAGCGATTTTAGCATGATGTGTCAGACAGCACTCTCCACCGCCATCACTAAAACACCAAATGAGGGAATGCCTTTTAGAAGTGTTCATCCATCAGCAGAGTTTCAGAGATGTCTGCTCTCTGTGCAGCGAAGCAGTAAAGCTCTTCTGAATGTAATTTAGTAAATTATTAATCTTGGATTTTCTTTTAATTTATCATTCATCTGAAACTGTGAACAGTAAAGGTGAATCTTAATAACAACTTGGACATATTTTAATGTCAAAATACATGTTGCATAAGTAGTGATTCCACAGCCTGTGTATTAAGACACTATGAGCTGTTTTGTAATTATTCAAATGCTAATGGAAGCTATAGTTCAAAAGCCAAGTAGCTCAGAGCTGCTGTATTCGTCGTCATCAGCAGCTGATGGGCAGACAGAGCAGCGAGGTCAACCTCAAACAAATTTATTCTGTCTATATGTTAGTGTGACATTTTGCTAGAATCAACATTTGCTGTTTCTAGTGTAGGTGTGTTTAATGTATTTAATGCATGCTTTTACACCCACCATACAGTAGAGTGGGAGAGCGCACCGTGGCCTCCGCTGTTCTGACAGAGAGAGAAAGAGACGAGACAAAGAGGGTTCACAGGAACAATAAACAGCAGACATGAAAGAAGCCAGGAAGCAGGAGTGAGGGAGCCTGACAAAGGATGGTAAAGCCTGGAGTCAAGACCTCTGTCCGATCACAGAGAAAGAAGCAATTGAAAGACTCTGACACCCCCGCCACCCTCTCGCCCTCCTGTCTTCCCCTCCATTCTTTGGATTTTATTTGCCACGTAAATAAAGGGGTCTATTTCTCCGGCGAGCATCCCCAGTAGTCACTGATTGATCTCTGGCCAGTGGAAGAAATTAGCTACAGCTACTTTCTCTGAACCTTTACATCGTTCCCTTTTGCTTCTTCTTCCTCTACCTTTCACTGAAGAGTTAGAGGCAGCCTTTAGGTTAGAGGTGGTGTTTGAATCTCAGAGGGGGAAATGCTGAATCGGGGAAGGGGTTAGGGTCGGACTAATATTTTCCACCAAGGTGCCTCTTAAAAGGCTGGTGACCCTGGAAGTTCCACTGGGACTGCTCCTTGGCCAACAGTACTCTCAGCAGCTCCCAGGTGGGAGTATATGAACACGGAGAAGGGGGAGGGGAATTTTCTCTTACTAAGGGAAGGTTGAAAAATGTCTTTTTTCCCATTTAGATTTTGAAATGGGATTTGCTCCTCGAGGCCACGAGTCACAATTCAGATGTGACTGGGTGGTTTTGTAATTGAATAGTTTGAGGTAGAATGAAATTGTTTCGTCGTCCATCAGTTTTAGGGATGCTTGATGTGGTGTCAGGGGAAGAAATGTTTTCCTTTTTACCCATCCTTTGTCTTGTTTTCAAGCTGTGCTCTCTCACACATACACCCAGTGACTGCACTCTCTCTTTGTCCTTGCTACTGGAAGTGATGACAAGGATACAAAAAAAATGTGTTGTGTTAGTGATTTCTCTTCCTGTCCATCTACATTTCTCAAACTCTCACTCTATCTCACACATACTGTTTACCTTACCTCTTCCCCTTTCTTCTTCCTTTTTTATCCCATCAATTTTTTGTTTGTGTTTATACCAATAAGAAAAAAAATGCCATTTACGTT
Source organism: Ctenopoma multispine (assembly GCA_034779795.1). Taxonomy (NCBI): domain Eukaryota; kingdom Metazoa; phylum Chordata; class Actinopteri; order Anabantiformes; family Anabantidae; genus Ctenopoma; species Ctenopoma multispine. The sequence goes on along the minus strand of JAUYWH010000016.1, from coordinate 13,159,461 downwards.
TAAGTGCAGTTCTGCTTTTTGGGGGAGAAGGGGCCTAATTTTCCTTTGGCAGGAAAATAAAATACTGTTCAGGTATCATGTATTTAAACATATGAATTTACTGTTGTTGTCATAGCAGGGTTCTGTCAGTAAGAATAAAAAGCATCAATATCAATCCTTTTTAACTTCACCACTGTATGTTTTTACAGAAGCAGGGTCCTCGGTATTGTAATTAGTTTATCAGCAGTCAAATATTCGCCATCACCTTGTTTCTCTCAGTTATGATTCATTTGCAAATACAATGCTGAAAAGATGCCATTTTTTTACTGGATATCATAATTTCTACATAGAATGTTTGCAATTTTTAGCTGGGCGCGTGCTTTAGCTTAAAAGCGGCTTACACAATAGCACATTGATCAGTCTAAAGCTGCTTTGCTTCACAGCAGAGACATTTCTTCATGGTGCAGATGGAAGAAATATAGAGTGTTTTTTCCGTCCATATGATCTCAGTCTTAAGAAAAGCTAATCCCCTAAAACAGCAACTAATAGTTTTAATTGCACTGACACTGGTATTTCTGGTGCCAAAGTGAAAGTAACTGATGCAATGTGTTATTGTTCAGATTGTATATTGCCTGACTTCCAGTTCATTTTCCCATTTTTTTCCAACAAAATATGTATTGATTGTAAATACCTGTGAATATTGAACAAATCAGATTAATGGACTAATCTCTCAGCGATAATGTGTTTTCTTTATCCGGAAGTTGTGGGACACAGTGACTAAGTGAGCTAATGTGTTATTTTATAGTGAGTTGCACCACCGCACCACAACATTGCTTTTCTGTGGCTTAGAGTGCAAACACTCAACACCGACTTCATCAGAACTTAAAGAAAAGCAAACAAATAGGCAGAACGTCATTATAATGAAAAGTTTCTTATTTACCATCATTAGATGAAATGCTAGCTCGTAACCCTGCCTGTGTCCATCTGTCTGTCTGCAGGGTCCATGTTAGGAGGACAGATAAAGTGGGGACAGAGGCAGCTTTCCATCCTATAGAAGAATACATGCTGCATGTAGAGGAGCAGTTCCAGCATCTGGCCAGACGCGTCCACGTCGACAAAAAACGGGTTTATCTTGCCACAGACGACCCCTCCCTGCTGCAGGAAGCCAAGACAAAGTCAGTTTTGAGGAGTGTGTCTTTGTGTGTTAATGTGTATGGTTTGTGAATGCATTCATGTGTACGTCCAGTGTTTAACCATATTCATTTTTTAACCCTCTCCTGTCTCATGTGATCACTCAGCCTTTCTCCCTTACTGGCCCTTCCAGGTATCCAGACTACGAGTTCATCAGCGATAACTCCATCTCGTGGTCGGCAGGCCTTCACAACCGCTACACTGAGAACTCACTGAGAGGAGTCATCCTGGACATCCACTTCCTGTCACAGACCGACTTCCTGGTCTGCACCTTCTCCTCACAGGCGAGTCCACTCTCTCCAATATGCAACAAAGTTAAGTCCACTTGCCCCTAAAGGTCAACAGATGTGGCTAAAAGATCTGGAACATTTCACATCCACATAGTCATCAGCTTGATTTTTCCTAGAAGTGTTTCCAAGATTGTTGTTGAATTAACAATAATAATGAAGACGAATAACTAATTACTTTAATAGCACAGTTTTAAAAGCACAAAAAAAAGATGAGATTAAAAAAAACACATTAATTATAAATCATAACAGGACTATAGAAAACAAAATCAGGCCACCCAACATTCTCATTTTCTCTGACATGTTTCAAAGCATAGAAAATAGCCTCTTTATTATGACGAATAGTACAATGGATTATGGATGGCCTCTGAAGTTCTGTTTTATAGCAGGTTATAACATGGAGTGGATGGGATTTGTGCCAACCTTGAAAATGATGTGCGACTCACATAATTCCTATTCACACTGTGGATTTATCAGTCCTCTTTAATGATCTGAGTGGAATGAGCCCTAAACGCATCTATCCCTCTTTCACCTGAACTCAAACGATCGTTTTGTCCCTCTACAGCTTTGTCATCAATGCACATTCTTTTACATTTATAGATATAAAAACAAATCCTTACTTCTGTTTCTGTTCCAGGTCTGCCGTGTGGCATATGAGATCATGCAGATGCTGCACCCAGATGCCTCCTCATTCTTCTACTCCCTGGATGATATTTACTACTTTGGAGGTCAAAACGCCCACAACCAGATCGCCATCTACCCCCACCAGCCACGCAACAGCGAAGACATTCCCCTGGAGCCTGGCGACGTGATCGGCGTGGCGGGAAACCACTGGGACGGATACTCCAAAGGCATCAACCGCAAACTGGGCCGCACTGGCCTCTACCCTTCCTATAAGGTCAAAGAGAAAATTGAGACTGTGAAGTACCCAATGTACCCCGAGGCAGACAAACTGCTCAACTCTCAGAAGAAGTAAAAGAAGAAATGAAAAAATTAAAAGGAATTGAAGGAGTGAGGAGGAACACGCAGACAAATCCAGAAAAGGAGGCAGCTTTTGTACAGAAGAGAGGTGTACTGTGTGCGCTAAGCTGAGAAGAAAAATCCTGTTTCCAGGGGTGATCGGAATGAGAATGCATTCTGTGTGTTTTATGCGTGAGTGTGTATGTATGTGTTCATGTATGCGTGCGCGAACGTGTGTGTGCGTGCGTGTGCACTTGTGTAAATGCCTGTGCATATGTCAGGTTATGGAAGACTTGCACCCTACCACTCCTCCCCCACCTGACGCTCTGACGTCGGGTCTGTAGAGATGTAGACGTGAACATTGATTTTAAATAAAGCAAGAAAAAACAATTAAAATCTACACAACTGACCAAGCTCGCTCTCCAGAGACCAGTTTGGGACTACTGTAAGACTGGAACACCCCAGAGTGAGCTTCAAATCAATGACTGAAGAAAAAAAAATGACAAACTGGAAAAAAAGGTGTTTTGATTATTCAATGGTTTTAATTTTACTCTTGCCTTTGTTTTCCTGTTTTTGTTTTTTTTAGTTTGTTTTGTTTTGATTTTTTTACTGAATGTACTGTATCCTCTTTTTGCCATGCTCACCGCTGCCCATTCACTCTCCTACTGCTCCAGTCACTGTGCTTCCTCCATCTTGTCTATACATGTGCAATTATTTTTTTTAATACCATACTGTGCTTTTATCAAGTGGTTTTAATGGTCTTAATTTTTGTGTGTTTGGGGCTTGTGCATTGTATACTGTACAGTGTGTGTGAGAAGATGGATGCGTGCGGGATAAAGTGTGCCTGTGTGTGCAGTAGGCAGTGTGTGTTTTTATTTCTGCATTTCCTCCTGACTGATTCGTGTTTGTGTGGCCAGCGGGGGAGACTGGTGGTGACAGTGGGATCTGTCCTCAGCCCCCCAGCACTTGGAACAACTGAGATCTCCTGTCACTCTGCTGGTGACCTCTAGTGAACAATGGTAAGATTATGTGGATTATGGTGAACTTATGGTGCACGCATACACACAGACACAGGAGCCGTCCCCGAGGCTCGCCAAAAGAAGCACTCCACTGAGATAATGTCCTTTCTCAGCATCTCTGCTGTCTCTTCTGTCCATATATTTGTTTCTTTCTTTTTTCTTTTTTACTTTTAGCATTGCTGTTTTAAAAATAAATGAGGAAAAATATGCTTATGTTTAAAAATGATAATGTTGTATCATATCAAATTCATGAAGGCTTTTTTTTTCATAACTTATGTTTTTGGGCATTGTCTTTGATAACCACAGATCAAATAAACTTGAGAAACCAACACAGCATTTTCCCTTTCAGTCTGATTCTGTTAACCATCTGCTCCTTGGCCTCTTAACGGGCGACACCTGCTCGTTCAATCAGGCTGAACGTGCTTCAGATAAAAACTGAAAATCAAGCCTTTTTATATTTAAAGAGTTCATTTCCTGAAGGATCTCCATCTATTTTTGAAGAGTAAAAGTCATTACCTGAAGTTCATCTTTTGATATCTCCATAAAAAGGAAGACCCAGCTTCTAAAATTGATATCGTTTTGGCATTCCGGGATTCGTGCTACCTCCTGCCTTTAAAAAGCACCGGTAGTTTGTTTTATAAATCATTCAGTAAGAGCGTGAATACATTTTCAAGATGTTTCAGAGCAGACATTTTTAAATCCAACTTTGATTTACATTTCAAACTGAGGAACAAGATCAGTACATTCAACAGAGACGTTACTGTCCTTCATTTATATATTCCTCATGACAGTTACATGACATTTCTGCTTCTAGAAACAGGTACTGTACGTCATTTAAGCACTAGTACACATCCTGCTCTCGTCTAGCGTCCTACTTCCTACATGTCTACATGCCTGTCTGGATCATATGATCTCATTCTCTGTGTCTTATTTATAAGCTGTCTTGTTACTTCCTTACTCACGGGGCTCTGGGAGTTTCATTAAAGATCTCTCTTTAATTTCAACGCTGATCTGCATGCTTCATTGGACACCCAGAAGGAAAGCCACAGAACTGCTTGCAGAGATGAGCTTTTTCATGTGCATGAGGAAAAATAATCATTTTATTGCTTCTTTTTTTTTTTCTCCTGCCTGACAACAATCCGCAACCAATTTAGCCCACGCTGACAAAGCATTCACAATGCACATGCACCGTGCAGCAGTTCATTGAACATCTCTTTTCACTGGGAAAGTGTCCCTCGTGGGTTTTATAAATGCACACGCTAACTGGAGGGCACTTTAATTAAAATACACTTGCTGTCACAGAGGCTTGTAACAGTCGTTTAAGAGAGACGTTAGTTCAGTTAATTATTCTGTTAATTGGCCACCACTCCTGATAGAGAGCGTTCAGGTTTTTAGCACATTCTTTCTCTGCATTTGTGGTCTAATTGTTGCTGCACTTGTTGAGGCCATTTGTGGGCCTCCCACATGACGTTGTGACTGGTTATGAAAGGCAAACTGTACCATCTGAGTGCCTCATTTCCAAACACCTGTCAGCAGGTCAAAATTTCCCACAGACTTACTTTTAAAAGCTAGGGTCACATTTTTTCAAGTCTGTATTGAAACAATACTCACACAAATGCAGTACACAGGTAAGTGGGTTCTTCTGCTGCTCAGCACTGGTCATGATGTGATACCCTTCAAAGGTGACTACGGTGTAACAGGACAAAAAACACACAATTGAAGAGGGATATTTTTCCTTTGCAGGTATCCGTTCATAAACCAAACTATAGGGCTAATTTAGTGTTTAACCTGATGATGGTGATCACCAAAGGCATACCATGGTTTACCCTAAGAATAAACACTGTAAATCCCCTATTATCCCTCAAATTGTTGTCAAGATATTTCTTCTTAAATGCAAACGCCAGCCTTATATTTGAAATAAAAGCAATCACCAGAGTAATTAGGATTCATCTCTGGAAACCATGAACAAAACATCATGGGAGTCCATGCAAACTATTAGGCCAGAGTGCAGACCAACAATGTCATCCATAAAGCGGCTGTAGATAAAAAAAGACTATAACTTCTGATTTACTTTTCAATGACATTAAAAACTTTTTATAGATGAAGGACTCTAGATTTTTCCCCCCGTCTCTTACACTAGAATAGCCTTTGTTTCAGAGTCTGTACAGACAGGGGGAACAATCATAATGATCAATAACTCTTGCAACGTACTTATGAGACTAAGATTATTGTTTTAAGACAAACTTGATAAAGCTCTATCCTTTAATGCTCTGAGGACTCCGACCAAGATTTCAATATGGGCATGTAACTCTGATGGAATGAATATTATATAGAGATAAGAGGGTATGCCTTTGCCTTGTGCAATTCTAATCTTGTAAAGGGCAACTGAATTAATTCTGACTGACTCATGAAAAAGGGAAAGGAAATGAAAATGGTTATTGTAGTCCTGGCTGGCTCCAATCAGCACTCTTTTGCCACAGCAGTAACAAGTGAAGTCTGCCCTACGGTACCTGTCCCACATCAAAGCTGAGGAGAGGAACTCAAACAAGAAACTGTCAAGGTTTTCACGAGGCACAGAACATTGTAGGGTGTCAATCTTTCTTCTCCTCACCTTAAATCAACTCAGCAGCACTTTGCTTTTTATTGGCTCAGTATTTTTAATCCCACCTGTTATCCCAACTCACTGGAAACCTGATTCTTGGCACAGAGCACAGCCAACTTAAGCCGGTGAGAGGCACATCATCACTCAGAGGAACAAAGGCATTTTGTTTGGCGCACAAACTGTACTTAACTGTGATCTCTGCTGTGGATCCAGTAAGGCAGTATTTCTAATGGAGTTTTGATACACCAGAGGACTATATTATTATTTGGAACGATACCTCTCCAAAAATCATTTTTGTATCTTTATGGACAGAATTAAGTAAGTGTATTTTCATATTTCTTAAAGTCTAATACTTATCATTAGGCATTCACAATGAACTTTGACCAGATATTCTAACGGAGTAACTACATTTTTTTGTATTTTTCAGCTTCTAGTTGTACAGTATTTTTTACAAGCAGCCATAAAGATGACTAAGGTACAAATCCAAAGAGTATATTACATGCCTGCATTGATAAAAGGAGCCCATAAAAGTTCTACATATTAATATCACCCTGCAAATATAACCATGGTTGATGAAAGGCTCCAGCTGATTTCATGTAAATGCTACTGTGTCAAGAGCAGTGTGCTGATCTTTGTCAGAAATATCAGAAGAACATACTGACAGCATTTTCATGAAGTGCGTGCACCCACAGTGGAGTTGTTGACAGTTTCACAAAGGACACAGCTGGTCTGAAAGCTCAGTGATGTCATACAAATAATGGAGCTGCAGCCACTGGAGTCTCTGTAACTTCCTTTGTTGTATAACAGACAAAGCACTTTGTATTACCAGCCTGATGAAGACCAAGTGTGTTATTAGCACTGATGTCATAATAGTGGCATATTAATACATGGTAATGGTAGCAGTGAGTGTAACATTGTGATGTTTTAAAGGGATAATTGTGGTTTATTGGTTCTTATTTTCACACTTATTTTACTACTGTTCAATAATTGTTGAATTCTGGGAATGTGTCTGACAGGTTTTAAAGGCTGTAAAACAGTATTTCTCTAGAACATTTAACACTTGTGACTAAATAAACAGAAATCTAAGTTTGAATAAAAGTGTTTCAAAGTCAAAACTCAACTAATCGGTTTCATCAAAACTTACCTGTCACTGAACACTTGAACATGTGTTGGACATTTCTAAACTCTATTGGTTTAAAACTACTGTGTGTCATCAGCACACGAAATCTGAAGCCACGAAGCTGGTTTCTGTGATGCCAGTCTGTATTCTGTTATTTTGAGTGAGCACAATGAAATGGACAAAATAGTCTTTCTTTGCTTTTCATTTTTATTTCGCTCTAATGAACGTTCTCTTTTCTCTCTGTCTCCCTTTCTGTAGTTTTAAACAACTCAGATAAGAGATCACCAGATCCCGCATATACTGTAACTGTATCTTCTAGTGGGAAGTTAGTCTTTGTCATTAGCTTCCCCCCACTGAGAGAGTTTAGAGAGTCTCTCTAAACTCCAGCTTGTCTGTAACTTATGAATATCTCATGTTTCTTGCCTTACTTTGCTGTCAAAATGTCTTTCCAGATGTCAGTGACTTTATTTAGTGTAATGTTACCATCAAGTAATCACACTGATCACAAACAATACTTTGTATATACTGTAAATACTGTAAGAAAGCGGTGTATTGCTTTAAGAAGCAGTCTTTGATACTGTAATTCTGAATGTACAATGATCACATAATAGAATAACCTAATGGGATGCGTGTCGATGGGACGTCTGCTCTACTGTACAGCACAAAGACTAATGCTCCTGTTGGAACATCCACTATCACTCCAAGCGTCCATGTGAAACCTGCTGCTGCAGCAGCGGTGAAAAGGAAAGTCCACGGCTTCAGCTCCCCATCCCACCTCCCCCCTGCTGCTGCCTGCACGGTTCAGCCAGCTGTGATGACCATTAGCGTCTGGCTGAGGCTGTAGAAGATAACAGGTGATTTAAAGCCCTGTACCCCAACACAGCCAGAGAGAAATGGCCAGCTGCCTCTTATCTCCCCCTCTGCTATCCTCCACACACTTTTACATTAGGCTCCCCTATTCAAAGCCATCTGTCTTCCCAGTCAGGGTTTGATAAAAGCGCCAGCATACCTCACTAAGCAGGAGGAGCAGGAGACTGAGAAGACGCACACCACCACGCTGGCTGCATACTTATACACACAATAATTGAGAACATCACGGTGGAAGTCGACAACACCACATTGGCTGAATACTCTATCCACAATGACTTAGAGCCCAGGGCAACGCAGTAATGGCTGGGCACTGCACACAAAAGATACTGTACCTGGTTGTAAAAGTGAGACCTGAGTGTGTAACATCATGCCTGGTCTAATTGCAAATCAATGGTCTTGGTTAGATGAATGTGGTGTTGATAATAATCGCCTAGGGCTGCAGTCTATCATCATGCACAGTGCCAAACACTAATCACAGTAGGTGCACCAATAAAAGCTCTTGAGATGCTATCATCACTCAACAGAAATGTTGCTGAGGCCTTTTCCACCACTGAGAATAGAATATCATCCATACTGATTACACAGAAGGTCTTGGTACTGTATGTCTATAGACCTGTGATTAAATCTTGGCCACCATCTCTTTTTCATGTGTGTGTGTGAGGAGATGTACGCCATCATACCAAACTGACCGCAGGGGAACGGATGTAAAGACAGAGACAACCAAATTCAAACGTGGAGCAAGCATTGTGTAATCGCCCTGTGAGCGCTGATTTTCCCGCTAAGTGGGCAGTGGCTGTCTGTCTTATGTCCTTGCTATGTAATTATGGCATCATTGTGTGGCAGCACAACGGCGTCAGCGGCAGCTAAAGGACGAAAACGTCTCTTGTGTCTGGACATATTCTGAGAGAATAGTGGGCTGTCATTTCTTCTGTCCATCTGCCTTTCTTCTCAACAACCACCCCTCATTACTCCAGCTCCCCTCAATCCTTTTAGTCGCCTTACAACCTGGTGACCAAGCACCAGCGATATGTGCACAGGTTAATCTAATACATCCCTCCTGATGGCAGATTATGGCTCAGTCCTTGAATGCATGTTGCCTTTGGCAGAGCTGGATTGAGGAATGCTGTCATCCCTGAGAGAAAAAAAACAGAGTTGAGTCAGTTTCATCCTTTACACCCAGGTAAACATGCTGGATCGGTGCCAGTGGCTTAGTGGTTAGGAAACCCATTGAGTAACAGTAATCCAGTGACAAGAGTAAATCCATGATATAGGCTCTGTGGAGTTTCTATTAGACACAGCGGTGCTTTGAGATAAACGTTCAGGTCAGCATGCTGACAATGACTCAAACATGACCATGTTTAGCAGGTATAACATTTACCATGTGATGTATCTATGACCCGACTATTATGATAGGTTTCAGTGTGGGTTCGGGGTCAGTCAAAGCAATATTGTCTGTAATGTTTTCCAAGGCGATGTTCACATTATAGACCTTAATGCTCAGTGTCACATCTTATCTTTTCATGTTGATGGTTCACATTCACAAATCCTGCTGTGGTGTCAACACTGTTGCCTTAGTGGCTACACATCCGTAGATTTACAGTCCCGTGAAAAGGTATTTTCCTCCTTCCTGACTATATTTTTTTGCATATTTGTCACACTTAAGTCACTCAAGTAAATACAAAATGCTGTTTTTAAATGATGATTTAACTTATTAAGCGAAACCTGCCTTCTTAAAGTAAGTATCTACAACTCATTTTCTCCAGGTATTCACAATGTAAAAAAATACAGCATGGCTTCTCAACTGAACTTCAAGGTAAGTATTCACAATATGACTTCTGAAAGTGAACATGGGGGTAAGTACTCTTAGCAATGTCTCTCACAGCAGATGGTGGAAGTGTAATATCAAACAGACTTAAACTCAGTCAATACGCTAATAAATTTGTTCATGGAGAAACCAGGAGCAGACACCGTAAGTGACCAGCGCAGAGACAAGCGTGAGTCCATAACCAGGTGAGCAAGCAATTTCATGAGGGGGCAGGTAGTGGCAAGGTCCAAAAGCAAAGCAGGATCGTCATCATGGTGGGTGGGAACAGATACTGAAACAAGTACTGAAAGAGTCTGTCAGTAAGAGTGTAAAGCAGGTGTGTGTGTGTGTGTGTAGGAGGGTAGACTGCGGTCTAAGCCATTCTTAAAGTCACACCCAGTTCCCATTGTAGCCAGGCTAAAGTAACCATCCCTGCCTGTGCTTACTTCAAGCGGCTCTCTTCATGTTTATTGTAGCACTGTACATTTGTCTCTGTCTCAAATTAATAATGTAAAAAAGCACTTTTCTAATTGTGAAGCATGTAGTATGAAAATTCAACTGGTATGAAAAAAATGTCTTCCATTAACACTAGGGAAATGATTGACTGTGCCTGTGGCATTTCAGTAAAAATATGTGGCCACTTTTGCCAGTTGGGACCCGGCAGGCTAAAGACTTCATGCACTTCTCCAGCTATGATAAATTCCCTCCAGGAAAATGTCCTGAATTCCAAAAACAGGTTTCACTGTCAGTTTAATTATATTTAAGAGAATGTTTAAGATTATGTATAAGTTTGATCACAGGTTTTTTTTTAGGCACATGTAACTGACATCAACCACAATTATCCAGTTAATATTAGAGGAAGCAGGTGTTTAAGGAGCCATGATTGAGCGGTATTACCTATAAGCCTTATTATAAATAATCCCTAATGTTCCCATCCATGTTAGTCATTGGAGTAATTCTACAGAGAATGTTTTATCCAGCACTTAGTTTTGTTTCTCTTTTTGGAGGGATTAAAGCAAAGTGCTTTTAGCTATTTACAGGTTGTAACTCTTTGATTTTGACAGATAACTAAAATCCTTATATCTGTGATTTATTACCTTTTAAAGAATATTCTGTATTGTCTCCTCTCCATCCCTCTACAGCTGGTTTGTGAGGAATATTCTCCTGTGAGACATGAGCATGTAGCTCTGGCTTTTGAAGCTTGGCCCAGTGAAGGTTTTATAATTCCAAGTGAGAGTCCCCCCCCCCCCCCCACAGTGCAGATGGGTGAAGTCATGGAGTCTGAAGGTTCGATTAGACATGCCTTTAGATTACTGCCTCAGGCTGCAGCCTCTCTGGGATGATGGCCTCGCCCTTGACCTGACACTCACCTGCTTTGCTGTGATCCTAGCCGTCACATCCCACTGGTCCTCCTGGGTGTTTTGTGAGCCCGTGGGACAGGCTCGTGTTTCATACTGGCCTCTGTCACAGTGTTTTCAAGATTGATGGGTGCTGTACTTTTACCCCCATTGTGAACACTTGTTGAAAGGACACACAGCGGATAGCTTTCTGTCTTATTCTCACTGTGGTGTAATCTCACTCTTGACACACATTATGGTCAGTTAAAGTCAGATTTCAGCCAACTTGTTTTCTCATAAATAAAAAAAACATTCAAACTAAAAAGCCCTCTTGATTAATTATACATTAAGCAACACCACTTTGCTAATTGTAGTTTTAGTTTGTGTTTTGAACTGAGAGCATATAGACTGCAAATTAACCCTCTAACTCTTACACATGGCTTTTGTGGTATTTTTAATCCCCTCCCCCCATTCAAAGCAGTGACACCTCACCAGCTGCCCCTGTTGCCCTCTATCAGCACAAAATTAGGTTGAAATTATGAAGTATTTGTTAGGATTTCTGAGCACACTGTTCATCAGCAGCACAGTGGGTGTTATTTCACTTCCCAGCTGCTGGGAGTTCAGTGGAAAATTCATGTTATTCATCATATCGTGTTTGTTAATTTACTTAACATCCGTAACGTATCAGCTGGACCCCTAAGCAAACAGCGAACAAGGCTAATCACAGGTTACTCACTGAGAGGCTGATTGTATGCAACATGAAATCATTTTAATGTCACCCAGGCAAACAGGGCATGCAGCAGAGGTTTAATAATGAGCGTGAGTGTAACTGCATGGAGCATTACCTTTTTTCAGCTCCTCAAAGGGAAACCCGGTGATCACAGGTGGTATTTAGTGGCCGTACTGATCATTTGTATTTTATTTCTCCCAGTCTCAAGGTATCTGATGTTGTCAGTGTCAGAGGTGAAGAAATCTTAATGCAACAATGTTCTATGTATCGTATTAGTGTGATAGTGTATATGATTTTTAGTTTTTAGGTTACAGTATATTGGCTTGGGTAAATTGGGATGTTGATTATGCTAATCATATAAATGAACGTCTACTCAAGGACAGGTGGAATTCAAACAAGCATTTGTAAGATTCAGCTTGGAGCACACGCTGAAGGTAAAGGTGGTTTAGGATAAAATAAGAAACATGTTCTTGCCTGAGGCCCTGTGTCCCTGTTTCTCTGGATAATCTCTGTGTACCTCACTGTGAACAGTTCTGTATACTTTCTACTAAAGACCCAGGCTCAAAGAGAGCAGCTGACAGCGAGACTCACGGTTGGTTGGATACCACTAGTGGTAAGAAAGATTTTTTTTTTATTGTTATTTAAGTTAAATGCGCGGTAAGCCTCTTAACATACACTGTCCCCCGTTTCCCTTTAAATTCCTTTAAGGTGAAAATAACACTGACTAAAATATTGTGCACCAGCTTGTTCCGCTCCTCATTCAAGCTATAAAATGGTTACAGAGTGAAATATTCAAACACAAGTCTCAAATATTTCAGATCTTTTATTTGCTACATTTTTAAAATTCAACCTGACATATTTGGTTTGTTTTGGAGTTGTTGGGATGTTCACTGTTACTGTGTGTTTCATGAATATTTTATGAGACGGCTGACCCACCTGCAGGTGAAGTTTAATGAAATTAAATTCCGATGAGTGTGCACAATTTTCCGTTTTTGACTGGAATCTTCAAACAGACAACAGCACGAGGTATCGGTTTGAGTTTTTTTGTATTTTTAGGTTAACATTAATATACCATAACCCTGTCACAGAATGAGATGACTACGTTCTCTATCTGACAGTACGTCCCCATCTCCGAGATCCAAAGCAGTAATGTGCAGGACTGTGTGTTTGGATTGTCACAGTATGAACTTAGCTGAGCCTTTATTCATCCTGGGAATGTTTTTGCTGAGCAGGCATGTTCACTGCATACTTGTGTTTTTTCCTTAGCTCAGCTCTACTTTACAGTCAAACTCCTAAATAAAGACAGTAGATCCCCACTTTGAAGCTGTGACCACAGTTTAACTGTCAGATGGTGAGCAGCTTCATGTGGGCAATCCAGTGCTGAATTTGTTGCTCAAAAGCACCTTAGCTGCAGTTAGTGCAGCAAGTAGAGCTTGATTTTTTTTCCCTGACAGGTTTTTCCCTGCTGATGTGAGAGAGCCAAGAATAGTTTGTCTAGCCTGTGGGGTAGAACAAGACAGAATAGATTAATAATGCAGTGACACTATTCAGAGTCTCCACGACTAATCCAAGCCTCTGAGAGCCACACAGCATGTTGGCACCTACATGTTAAGGCATTTCCAACCATGCCTTGTGGGCAACCAAGCTTGCTCCGAGTTCAGCATGGGGCTTAAATCCCAGTCTAGCTCTCACAAAGAGCTCCTGCTCTCTCTACTAGTGCTGCAGCTCCAGAGAAGGCCTGCCACACAAGAGTGTCATGATCAATATTCCTGAGAGTGCTTGCCAATGCCCCTCTGAGATGAGGTAAAGACAGATCTTATCTACTGTGTGTGTGTTTGAAAGAAAGTTTTTGTGTGTGTGTGTGTGTGTGTGTGGGGGGGGGGGGGGGGGTGAGACAGAGCAAATGAGC
>JAUYWH010000016.1:13069685-13137318 GCA_034779795.1 Ctenopoma multispine | reverse complement strand
TATGAATTCAATATTTGGCTTGATGGCAACATCTGGTGGAAATTTTGCATCAATAGCACACTTAGAAATCCCCTTACTGATAAAAATGCTGATGTGTCAAATACTTATTTCCCCCGCTGTATATATATATATATCTGAATTATCATTGTTTTGTTGAAGGTCGCTGTTTATTGTTTCATGTGACCGGTTTTATGAGGCTTTCAGAGCCCGTCACTGTAAAAAGGTTCTGCAAATAAAATTAAATGACATTATCTGTCCTTGTATTGCTCAATGTCAAAAACCAAGAGTTTTAGTGTTAAGATCCATGCACTGCATTGTTTTACAGTACATGAAATGAATATATATAAAATTAATATATAAATATAAAATTAGAAAAATGTTTTTAAAGAAGCTAAGAGTTTAGCATCTTTGTGTTTATATCAGTATACACATCATTTCATGTTCCTTATACTGTCACTCACCTGAAACTCGCAGGAAGAGACTGAAAGATCCACCAGGAAATAATCCTTCAAAAACATGTTTCTTCACAAATGTCACATCCATATTTTTATATTTAGGCCGTCTTTGTAGCTAAAGTTACAGAAATGTTTGACAAGTCTGTATTTTGAAAAGTCCCAAAAATAGAAACGCTGCACACTGTAATGCATCGCAAACAGACTCAGGCATCACTAACACACCTCACTAGTTACATTTAATTATGGTTGTTATTTTGATTTAATAAACTATGTTGGTGAGTATAGTTCTGTGTGCTACCTCCCATTTTCATTGCCACCCTTGAGCCAGGTGGTAACAAGATTTATACACTGAATCAAATATAACAAGCTCATATAAGCATCGGTTCAGACTATGATTTGTCTTCATTACATTAGAATTTCAGCATCCTTCATCGTCTCTGTTGTGTTTTCAGCCTTTTTCCTAAAATCATGTATCTGAAAGTTGGCGAGTTGTCAAAGCTGAAATGAAAAAGCTACAGTGTTTCTACAACAGATCCCTAAGAAACTTTTGCTGTGTTCTCTGGCTCAACAAGATATCCAAGAGCTTTATGCTCAGACCTAAAGCCATATTATCCTCTGTAAGATCCCACTGATCACTGAACACAGTGCTGGCTAAAAAACATTCTGAGTAGACCGGAGCTCTAAAGAAAGGCTCGGTACATCTCACACAAGCGCAATATGAAGGCAGTTGAAATATCAAATACATTTGTAACGCACAGTGCTGGTTTTCATCGTATGAAACTTTACACTTGACTGCAGTGAGAACTGTACTGATCCTCTTTATCAAATTTGTATTTGATTACTTTACAGTAAGTGGACACAAAAACCTCTTTTTGTGTCCTTTTCTGGGGAGCTAGGCTCCCTCCTACCTCCCTGTAACTCAAACCATGCATGTATTCGTATTGAACTATAAAAGCTGATTAGCCAAACTGATTTTGAGATCTTGAAGCTTAAAGTAAGCTGCTGTTTAAACAGTAAGGCATGAATTATTTAATATTCTGAAGGGAGCCAGTCTTTATGAGGAGAACTTTAAGTAAACTACTTGATACACATTTTTGCAAAAATTGCAAGGGTGCTTGCAATGGGGTATTTCTACCTACTTTTACTCAAGTTAAGGATCTAAATACTTCTCCGAATATAGGTATGGAGGTGAGCCCACTACATCTCCTGCTGCGGAGGTGGCTGATGCTGGGAAGGGGAAGGAAAGAGGATCCAGCTGCTGCAGCAAGAGTTGGGAGTGAGCTGTTAACTCCCACACTTATCAGGAGCTGAAAGGCTTCAATGTTCACTTCTCAGGTACACACATAGGTATTTCCCTCGGCTGCCCTCCGTCTATCGTGTGTGACAGGTGCTCAGGCGTGGGCTCATGATGACATTGTTGTGGGGCCTGAGCAGGTGACACGGCTCAACGCCCAGTCTATCACTCATCTGTATCCCCCTGCATGCACACGAACACAAGCACACAGGTCCTCTTCATTGTTCCCCACCCCAACCAATTATCCAAAGTACCGCACATCCTCAGAATTTTTCCCCAATACCGCCTCCTCCTTGTCAAAACCAACCAGGCTCCCAGGTGGCTGGTTGATTAAACTCACGATGCTGTTTTATGACACATAAATCAAGAGGAATATTACAATGAAATCTGTAGATTCCTGTAAGTATTTTCACATTTTCCACATGATACATAGCACAGTGGTAGATTGAGACAAATACCTGGAGGCTTGTTGCCGAGAGGTGTCCTGGCATGGTGCACATGTCTACAAACGTACAGTAGCAAAATGGGTGGAGGCTCTAATCCCTGAAGTACAGTATGATGCCCAACTCTAAATTGGCATTTTAAAGATATTTTTTCACACAGAATTTAATTGTATGAGGAAGGAATATTTTCATGCATTTAGACTTATATTTGTGGGTATCCATGCATGATTGTGGGTGTGTTCTTGTCAGTTAGCAGATGCAGCCCATCTTACCCTTCAGAAGAACTCCCTGTGCCGATAATCCTTCACGGACTGACAATTCCTGGATGAAGGTGTCTCTTACCACAGCCTACATTAACCAAAGGTACTGCACAGAGAACGACAAACTGCTTGGCCAGACTTTGATCCTCCCATTCCATGTTGATGTGTTTGACACTTACGGATCAGATCATAAACACAGGCTGAAGCTACAGATCACATTTTATATTCCAGACACAGACATCCCACATACTGGCATGAAGAACATTGTTTCCTGTCAAATCTCACTAAATTATAGCTAAGGGGGAGAATAAAAAGCCCTCATAAATTCAGAAATGGAAAGGTAGGGCACTATCAGAGATGGGCAATGCTTGGTTGAATGCTTGGTACCCTGTGCTTTGCTGCATTTCATACTGAGTAATGAAAATTAGGTCCCTCAACACAGAAATGACCCCAAAGATGAGACAACCCTTTATCTTTCCCTTTCATCCGACAAGGATTATTGATTCATGAATGAAATGATCGTTCAGGGTTTGATGTGCCCTTGAAGGTAGTCTCTCTGTCTCTCTGTCTCTCTCTGTCTCTCTCTCTCTCTCTCTCTTTCTCTCTCTTTCTCTCTTGCCTTTGAATCTTTTATCGAGTCCATGTTAGCTGCGGATGGCTAAAAGTAACCGTGACGCTGGGGGTTGGGGGGGGGTATCCTTCATATCATATCGTCCAATATTCATACCCTGCTGTATTATTTCAGCTTTTCCCCCACCTCAGTAGGAATTCCACATTTGCTTAGAATAACCGTATGAGCGGGTGTCTCCCTTACAGCCCCACAGTGTTGATAGACATCAATGAATTGGATTATTTTTTTGTGCAGCCACAGACTAATCTCCTAATAATGAGGTCCATCTGCAGCAGTGACAATAAGTGCAGCACCTTCACTTTAATACTCAATCTTGGTTGACACAGGCGGCATCATAACGCCAGACTAATCCACTGTCCGATGTCACGGCATCCTAAATCTAATTTACCATTCCATTTGGAGCGCAGATATTGCTGTTCCCAATACACCTGTTGATTGCTAACACTCCCGTCCTCATGCACCCGCATGATGGTACATACACACACATGCACTCACCCCTGCCACCCGCTCTCCCTAATGTGGTTTCTCCCACATAGTTTCCATAGCAACAGTCCAGTTTTAGTGTTCTGTTGTTTTTCCACAGACAGAGAGTGGCTAATTTTTCAGAATGAGGGTATTTGATGATAAAGAAAGCTTAGTTGCGAGATTTGCATAATGAATGGATGCCATGCTAGATCAGTCACCACCTAGCACTGATGATTGCTTTTTGATGAATTTGTTTCCCCCGTGTCCTTAGGTACCTCATCTGCAGCAGCCCATCGTGTCCATAAAGAGCAATGTTTATGTTTATCTATTTAGGTTGGGCTTGTCTCTTTGTTCCACCATAGACTTAAAGTTGTGGTCAAATTGCACATAACCTGAGGGCACATATCAGTGTCACCATGGCCTTTACAAGAGAAATGTTTTTCTGTTAAGGTTCAAAGTTGTGCTTTTGAAGTGACACAAGCAGACATTGTACCTTTGGGTAAACTTAACACTTCATGGTTACATTTTCTCAGGACTTGAATTTGCTCTCACATTGTTTTTTTTGTTTTTTTAGCATCTGCCTACTGCCATGCACAAACTGTGTTAACGTGTACATTCATACAGTATATGTCTGTGTGCAAAGGGAATGGGAAAATGTAATCACACCCTGACAGATGTGTGAGGTATTGATTTGTGGCTGTTTTGTGAGCACTGCTTCAGGTCCTCGAGGAGGGACAGAAACCTCTCTATCAAAGCAACCTCCCTAAAGGGGTTGCATCACACTGACACACTGCATCCCGTTTTTGGGGCGTAAGTACGTCTGCCTGTGTTTAGTTGTTAGGTTTACAAATGTAAACCTGGGGTACTCATTAAGCCGTTTCAGCAGGGGAAATGTTTAGTTCTCCTTGGATGGAAATTGTCAATTCTTCCCTTGGTGAAAGAAAATACTATAAATAAACTAAATTGGGATGAAGTTTGTGTTTAAGGGCACCGAAACACTTTAGTGGTAGTTAGGTTGCACTGAGGGAAATAGCTAGAGAGTGGGTTTCCTCACAGACACACATTCTGATTAGGTGGCATAGTTGTTCAGTGGTTAGCGCTATTGCCTCACAGCAAGATGTTCCAGTGTAATTGTAATAATAAATGGAACTTTATTAATCCCTTTGGGCAGCTGCATTTCAGGTGCCAAGGGTTCAGTGTCTTATCCGTGGACACTTTGACATGCAGCAAGGAATCAACCCTGGGGTTTATAGTCGACTGCTATACCAACTGAGCGTTGTCACCTGGTTTCCTCATATGTTCCAAAGACATGTTAGATTGATTAGTGGCTCTACATTTCCTGTGGGTGTACTTGTGATCACAAATGGTTGTTTGTCTCTATGTGTCAACCTTGCGACAGACTGGTGACTTGTCCAGGGCATAGCCTGACTCTTGGCTCCAGCCCCACTGCAACCCTCCACAGGATAAGCAGTATAGATAATGGATGAGTGCATCCTGAGTATTTCGGCCTGGTGAGTGCTTTCTTTGATAAAGAATTTCCCTCTCCTCTAGTCAGATGACTAAGATTACATGACCTCCAATGTGAACTGGTGCCAGTGTGATCCAACCCCTCCCAGTGGCACTGTCTTCTTCTGTTTTTGTCTTTTCCAGCTCAACATCCCTTTGCACACAAATGCACAGTTCAGTATCTCTCTAGTATGCTTGCCTTAAAGCTAAAAAGGAGAGACCCATCCTCCAGTCACCTCCTTGCTGCCAAATGAATCGGAGAAAGGCACTGTGTTTACTGCCATGGCTAATATCCTCGTTAACACTAATCTGTGGGGAGTGTGAAAGACGGAGTGAAGGAGGGAGGATGTTTGAGAGAGTGAGAGAACAGAGGTATGGCTGAAGAGGAAAAGGGAGTTTGGGGAAAGTGTAAAAAGGAGAACCAGACAGAGTGAATGACCAGTGGACTTGTCTGGGCCCTTGATAGCATCCCTGATGGACTGTGATCGGCTCATTAACCTATCCACTTCAGGCAGGCTATACTGCATGCTCCCCTGCTATATATTCAACAAACACACACAACCACACACTACCAAGCAAATTCCCAAATACATGCAAACAAATATGTTCATTATCAACCCAATGAAGTGGACAAGCATCCACATATAATTTATTTCTTCATTAGACACACAGCCAATGGGTCATTACACTAAGTACGCTCTCTGTCAAGCCTGAACCTTGAACAACAATGATTCCGGAGCGGTGTAGTGCCATGCAAAACTCAACATTATGGGGGGGGAAAAAACGCCGTTCAGGTTTAGTTATGTGGTCTAAAAGTAAGAGCAGTATTATGTGATGGGATTATTATGTGGAGTGTTGTTACATTCCACAGTTATGATTTAATTGTGCATTTGTATTTGAAAAATTCCTCAATTAATGAGGAGAGTTTAGGTTCAGTCCATTTTCATTGGATGAGTCCAATTCAAAGATTAAAAATACTTTATACTTTAAGTGTATGCCTTTTGATTGCTACCACTGTTCATTTTAAAGGCTGGAAATCACCACAGTATGGTGAAATAGTTTGTAGCAACTGTGTTACTAGTTGCTGCTCAAAGGTGTTTTTCACTTTATGTGGTGCCTAATTCCACCTCAGCTGTTCTTAAGCAGCAGTTAAACAGGGTCTTATGGCTCATTGCTCAGTAACAATGATAAATGCCATAAACCAGAATGTGTGATACTTTAAAACTACCCCAGACACAGATGGGACTGTATAGGCCCAAGCTCTGCAGTACTCAGGTTACTGCTAAAAGTCAAAATGTGCCTTAGCAAAGAGGCAAGAAGTCAGTGAAGATCAGAACACTTTTGCTGTCAACTTGACTGGTTCTTCTTTGCCAGCCATTTTTCAAACATGGCCAAACATTTAGTTTTGTTGTCTCCCCTTCCTGATTCCGTCTTTCCTGTCAAGGCAGAAAGCTATTTTTCTTTCAGCTATGAATCATCCCTGCAGATCTGTGTCACAATTTCAAATAACAAATTGAAGACTTGGCCAAAAAATGTCCCCATATAACCTTACAAAACACAACATGACTTTGCCATTTAGTGCATTAACCACTCTAAAATTCCCAAGCAGCGCTGACACACTGATACACTACTAATAGCTCAAACTTCAACTGCATATCCACTGGTAAAATAACCGGTTGAGAACACTGGACACTCATCACTATCAGAGCCTCTTTGTTTACTTTGTCATGTTGTTCTTATTTCTGGATGGCAGAGATGTAACGACTAGGACATTGTTAACACTGAGCTCTGGTTGTGTTTTATGCTCACATTGCTGTCAGATATATATTGTTTTGCATGTAAAAAAAAAAAAAAAAAGGTTGTATGTGATAAATCCCTAAGGACAAGGGCGGCAATGTGAATGCCAGGTTGTAAAACACTCACAATTTGTTTGCTTATTGACTCATTGACGGAGTCAGGTCATGCAACACAATGCTTAGTAACTGAATGGGGGCCAGGACATTTGAAATTTTTGAGGGCAACATGACATTTAATAGCTTATTTGTGCACACAGCAAACCACAGCTATGTGGCTCCTATAAAACTGAGTCATGGACAGGATTAGACTAGATATCTAACAGCTTCATGAAGCTTGTAAAACATTTGATTTTGTTACCACTACATCGAAGATGGCTGTAGCTTCAGGAGTTCACATTGGCTGTTAAACACCTACCCTATTCAGCAATTTTCCAATCACAGCTTAGTCAGTATAGAGACACAACTGGTGTATTAGCATGCCCGTGTTGTACCTGGGGAACAACATATTGAAAAGGTTTGTGTGATGTGATTTCCAGGCCTTACCAAAAGCTTCAAAAAGTTTATTTTCTAATGTAAATTGCGTGCCACAAAATACTACCTGCGAGAGTCATAGTATAACATTAGCTAGCTTCACATACTACATTAACAGTTTGAAAAGAGTTTCCATTCTCTGTGAAAAAGAACAGATTGTTCCTGATTCACCAACAGCTAACCTTCACACAACATTGCTCCATTTTTATGAACAATTTACATTAGTGAGTGCCCCCCTTCTGCCCCCTCAACTTTTTCTTCATTTATTTTATATTAACATGTTGTTTTTATATCTGCCTATAATAGTCACATCACATAATACTGCTCTTAAACATGTTTTACTTGAGTGTGTGTGCATACAGTGTAGTCTGTCGAAGAAATCACTTCCTTGTTATTAACAGTGTTTCTCATGCAGCTCTTCTGAGGTAAGAGGCACTAGCAGAATGTATATTAAGCTCCATCTCTCATACTTTGCATGCTCCAGCACCTGGAGGATGGGCTGAGCATCAGCGCCAGGGCTCTGAGTCAATATTAATCTGCCAATATGAAAGACTGGATTATCATTGGGGTCGATTGCCTGGGCCTCATGTAAGAGAAGTGTATAATGGAACGGAAAGTCGGAAGGAGGGAGAACGAAATGGACAGCGCTAGGGGAAGGCAGGAAGAGATAGAAAACGTCCAGCGCTTCTGCATGGTAAACCTTGTTGCATGTCTTGTAAGTAAAGTGCCCTAAAATTGATTTGAATCAAGAGGAAAAGAGCTACAGCGGAGAGCAGATTTACAGGAAGGGAGGAGGGGAATAAGAGGCGAGAATCAAGGACCCCGGAAAAGGTGGCTGTCACAGCATGAGCCCATCTGCTGGGTATCCGTGTGTATACATTACACATGTCCTGCGTGTGTATTGTTATGAACGGTTCCATGGAGAAGGTTAAAGAGGACAAAACATAATGTTGGCACAGGGGCTTGAAGAAAACAAGCAGGCAATTAATTGTAATCTCTTGGAAGATTTAAAATATGTAATAAATTTAAAAATAAGAAATAAGGCGGTTATGGTGCTATTCTTGAAACCCAGTCTACAGTATTTGTTGTACTTTGCATTTGCATGCACTTGCTCCCTTATATTTACTAAAGGGAAACCAACGAAGGTTTCCAAAAATCCCTCCAGTATGAGGCAACTGCTCATAACAACTGCTCTGTTCATTGTTCAGTATGTAAAAAGATTACCTTCCAAGTATTCAATTTAAAGCTTTTATCAAAATTTTTGTCATAACAATGAATCAAATGATTGCTTGTATGAAAGTGTTAGTCACAGTGGTGAACCCACACAAACCCTCAACATATCTAGATGTTAGCCGAGTGAGCTGCATGTGAAAAACCAAATGTCCCAGTCAGACGACCCAAATTTTATCCTGTGAGCATCCAGTACAAAGTCCGGGTAATTGCATCTGAGCAAGGCTCATTCAAAAGCCGCTGTGAGTTTGGATGACAGAAGCCTTTGAGCATCTCTCTATTTAATAACAGTTTTATCAATTTACAACTGCTGTCCAGTTCACTCTAAGATCCTGCATGTGGCTGCTAAAATAAGTATGTTGTAAAATTCCCATCTGAACATTTCACATGTAATGAAATCACATGTACACCTATGAATTTCACATCTACTCTTTGTATTGGTTCACATAATAATAGATCTGTCAAGGCCTTGTGTAGAGTCTGTAATTATGAGATTCTTTCTCATAACTGTGAGACACTATGTCGTAATTATGAGATATGGAAGTCATCATTTTGAGATAATATTTCCAAACTATTTTTTCATCTGTGATTGTAATGTGTTATCACATTTAATCTAACTCTTTCTCATCGCACACCTTTAGAACACTTGGACATTCAGCACTTATAGTTAATTAATTATAATTAATTAGAGCTTTATAACAGTGTGTGTGCACATCTGAGTCTGTCTGTGTGTCTTACTGTGCAAATGATGCCTCCAAAGAGCAGTAAAACATTTAGCAGCACACCCCAGATGGCAACCTCCTCTCAGGTCTCTCTGTCTTTTCATCTCCTTTCCCACAGACATCAGCTCTGACCTATTAGGTGAATCTTAAGTCTCTTATAAGGTTGTTCCTCACTGATCTTTTGACCTAGAAGTCGTTCCAGTCCTCCATATTGAAGGATGTATCGTGTGAGGATCGAGGAGCGGGTAGTGACGTTTGAGGAACAAGAACACCCTTTGATGCACCTCTTTTTTTGGAAACCTGTTGGTGACTGGCTGCAGCTGATTGCAATGATCTAAAACAACATCACAACACCAACACAGTTTTATACTTTAATATGCAAATAACAGAACAAATTTTGAACTCACACATTTTTATTTAATTTGTTTTCAGATTCACCAGCTGGCTAAAAGTCTGTGAATCATATGTCTCTTAGCAATAAAAGCATTTTAATTGTTTACCATTTATATTTAGTAAGGTTAGGCATATAATCATTCTTATAAAAGCTATAACATATTATAACTATAACCTGGAATACGCTACAGAATAATGTGGCAAATAAGCCTATTAAATAAATGAAGGTGTTACTTCCATTTGAAATAATTTGTTTAAAATTTTCTGAGGAACAGTCTCTTTTTTTTGGTTCCTCTCTTCTTGCTGATTTTCCTTGCATCCATACATGAATCTTTAGTGGGAAGAGCGAAGACCTAAAGAAAAGATAATGACCACTGAAAACTGCACATATATGATCTACAAGGTTTTAGTGTCTTGTCGAAGGACATCTCAACGTATGGCCAGCGCGATCCAGGAGTCAAGCTGCTGACCTTGGACTTCATGGACAACTGCTCTAGAAAATAAACTGCTGACACCCCAAGTGGCTCCAATGCAAGTGAGGGAAAGTGTTTGTAAGAGACTTGAGATATACCCTTTCTCCTTGTTGACCCACTGTTGATTTATCCCTTTGTTATGCGCATTCTCCAGAGCTCTTGCCTACATGTACACACCCTGCAGGTTGTTCCTCCCATTTCCCAGCTCTGCTCCATGTCCCCATCTAAAACCTCTTCTTGACCAGAAATCCAGCTCTTTCACCGCTCATCTCTGCACTGCGACACCTAGTTCCCATCCATTGCCTGCTGCTCGCCTGCTAATCGCAGTTGGTAGGGAGGAATGAGTCGCTGTGAGACATGGCCGTCCTCTGGAGCCCACAGAATCAGGCCAAGGTCAGTCGCATCACTCCTGTGCTACTGCTGCCCACAGCAAACAGGGGAAATAGGAGAGCGAGGGATGCATGAGTTAAAGGAAGGAGAGATAAGCCTGCCACTGAGTGGGACCTCGCAGTCAAATTAGGTCTCATGAATAGAAGAGAACACAAGTCAATAGCAATGCTGGTGTTAATTTTATTTCTCAAATTAGGGAATATTACTGAAATATTATGATAACACACGTCTATTTACCCCTTTTAATCAAATATTCAGGCCTGTCACTGTGTGTGAGTTTGTAAGTAACCTATATTCTTCTCTCCTCTCGATCAACACTCATCAATATTTCACTCTTTGTCTGTTAGTTTTGTGTGAACTACAACTTAAACTCACCAGGAATTAATTTCTTATTAATTGTGTGCAGAACCATGTGGGACAAAAGCAATAACAGAATTTAGAGAAGCTTGGCTGGGAAGAGTAGTATCACTGCTCACTTAAAGTAAACAGCTTGCAGTTAACCTCGATTTAATATTCGCATTAATTCCAATCCAGTATCGCATCAGATTGTTGGGAGTGAACGAGTACTCCCCAAGCCTTTTTACACATTTACAAGACACTCACAACATTTACAAGATATCTCTTCAAGTCTCAGTCAGGAATTGTTATAGTTTAGTGTCATTCAGCAGCCCGTTTCCTCTTAGAGCTGACAGCGTGTTTTATGGAATAAGTTGAGAGATGGATACTAAAGTGAGGGTCTCTGTCACAACAGCGCAGAGTGTTGTCATCAACAAGACTGTTCTTTTTTTTTTTTCCAACCTATTGCCTTTGCTGTAATTTGCACTCTCTAGCGTTCACCCCTCCCTCTGCCACTATTATTTCAGACAATGTTTTAGAAATCATAGCCGGTTTCTCAGCCGGTGTTCACACATTTGTCATCATATGTCAGCACGGCCTGGGGATTCTGCTGCTTCACTTGGCGAAAAGCAATAGTGTGTGTCAGACTGCAGCACTGTCATGGAAGCTGACACACGCCTGTAATGAAAGGACCTTGTTGAGTAAGGATCTTATGATGTTATTAGCCTGCATCCTTGGTTGTAGAGTAGTTCAACAGATTCCACCTATGAACATGTCTCATTTGACTGGCTGTCGACGCTGTTGTCTTTAAGCCCTTTCAAGGCCCAAGCATCCTCTCTTCTTACTCAGCTGAAGCTCAAATTTCCTCAGCGCTGTTTCAGAACCTGTAATCTTCCTCAGGCCCTACACACTGGATTGACACAATAATTTCTAATTACGTGCTGTATTTTACTGCTGCAAAAGTGTGTAGTGTTACATAATAAGGTACCCCTGTATAAGAAGTGAAATTTCTTATGACGGCATATCAGAGTTTTAAAGGAAAAGCTTATCCTGATGATGCTGATGCTGATTGTATGCAACTAAACTCACCCAGCATTACATTTTTGTAGGGAACGTAATCATCATGTTGTGATGCGATGTATTTTTTGATTGAATGCAGGGATCCATTTATCAATAGAAAGTGAATCACAAGGAGGCGGCTGGGGTGGATGGAGGGTGTATAATGTGCAGGACTGACAAGCCGCAGACCACACTTTAAGACCCCAGTCCCGTGCGAGGGTTAGGGGTAGGGTTAGCACTTTGATTAGGGTTAGAGAAAAGAGATTGTTTTGGTATAAATTTTAATAATGACTGGACATGATTTTTATTTTTTTTTTTATTAACCCAGGTCACAATCTTTCTCTGATCTTAATCCAGTGATATTACCTGAACCCAATCAAAGATAAGGTATATAGAACCGTAATCCAGTTGAAATTATTTTCACTACAAAAAAAATTGTGATGGAAAACATAATTTTTAGGAGCCTGGGTTGTTATTTGGTGCCTGTTTGTGTGCGTTTTGAAGAAGTACTCAGATATCACTTTAGCAGAAGTACCAGTAGCACAATTTTGAAATCCCGGATTTAAAATTCTACTTGAGTAAAAGTCCTTAAGTATAACTGTAAAAGGCAGCAAAAGGTACTTAAATTAGCCAAAGTAAAAGCACTCATTATGCCGAATGGCCCATTTGATAGTGTTAAATTATGGAGCTCTCAAAGCTGTGCACACTTTTAATAGCTTATCCAACAAGATAAAAGCAATATTTTTTTAAAACCACAAGAGCTGTCTCGTTTTTTATGTAGAACAAATTACAACTTTATCATTCTTAATACTGCATGGTGACCTTGCGTAAAACCCAGCCTCAGACTGTACAATTTGAAGGAGCACACATGGCTGAAAAAAATAATGTAGAGCAAGACACAAATTTATTATGCTGCCCTTTCATCCATCCTCAAGTAAATCAAGACCATTTCACACATCCACCAGGAAGGCCACAGTTAACTACCCATTTTAATGAGAATAGCAAGGGGCGCAAGAGTTGTCACTATTACTACTCGGACACCCTCTTCCATGGTTCATCTAATGAGCCCACTGAGGTCAGATGAGACTAGAAAACATGCTGGAGGACGACGTTGAGATCTCCTATCAACTTTCCTTAGACTAAAGAAAACTACTTGCTGAAGATGAGTAGTGAAATGTTTTGACACAACTTCCTCTCTGATTTAATGCACCACACGTCTGGCCAATAGTTGTTGAACTTCAGTTTGAGGCCTTCCTGCTGTTTCTGCCAGTTCCTTCCCTTTACTTTCAAATATTGGCTTAATTATCAAATGCTTGTGTGTCAGCAAGTTTGATTTTTGGAGTTTAATATTACATGTAGCATTCACCATGTGGTGTCACAGGACTTTATATGCTTTGCTGATTGTTTTTTTAATGGTATAGCTTTTGCCTGCTTTTGTGGCTAATATTTAAATTTTTTTTAAATATCTTGTCAGCTGACTTGTTTCTTGTCTTGTTAGACTTCTTTTAGGAACGTTTTGAGTTCAGTATTATTTAGTATAGCTATAGAGTAATGATGAAGATAAATTGTCTCAACCTGAGGTTAGAGACCAAGTGAGTAAATTTGAAAATGATTAGTTATGTTGGGGCAGAGAAATAATTCTGCTACATAAAATTACACATCACACATTTCTTTATGAAACATGTGGAAGAATCATTCAAAAAGAATCTGAGTACTCTTATATCATATTCAATGTGTTACATGGGGTCGTGATTAGGCATTGCTTAGCTGAGGCAGAACAAAAAGGCTGGAAACCACAGCTTTAATATAAAACTAGGACATTTGGAGTACCTTTAGACCACTTTTAAAAAAGCAGATAAATGGCAATGTACTGTATCTGCGTTCATAAAATTAAAAAATGTGTGGCTATGACAGTTTGTGTACAACAGTCCAATGCCTAACGTGATATGTCACAGCAGTTAGAATGCTTACTGGAGAGGGAGATGTGATAATAGGGTGCCAAAACAACTGAATCGCCCCAAATGTCAACAACATTAAATAGCTCATTGTTGACATTGGGGAGAAGAGCGAGAGCCACACTCCCATCACTGCAAATGATGCAGCCGTGAAAGCAGTGAACAACTTAAAAAGCCCCTACAGGGTGGGATTTCACAGCAGCCGCCCTTCTTGATGTTTTTCAAACAATACAGTTGTCAGACTGGCTGGCTGAAGACTCACTTGACCACATAGAGGGCAGAAATCTGTTCTAATTTGCTGTCACATGTAGGTCTGATCCATTGCTGCCACTGGTAGAAATGCCAGAGTATTCTGTTCACAAGTGGAGATAATTATTCGTGGGATTACTCAGAATATGTTCTGTGGAGAAAATGGCATTTTCATTGTGAGCATTTGGATGCTAACATAATCTTACATATCTCAAAACATTTGCTGCAAATATGACTAATGAACTTTCAGCTTGATAAATTAAATAAACTGCTTTTTTCTGCTTGTGCACGAGGCAGTGGAACATAGTCCTGAGTGAAAATAACCACATTTCACCAGCAGATTAGTTCAGGAGTAATTAGAATTTAAAGCAGGTGATATTACTCATGATTCCTGGGTGTATCCTATTTTGACATGAGCATTTAGAAGACCACAACCATGAGACAGATCACAGACAAGACTGAATTTTACAGTCAATTAGTGGCACATATCTTACTTTCAGAGTGGACATTTGCTCCACCCACTTATAGCTTGTGCAAAACACTAATTGGTTCAGCAAAGGGCTTTGTGGTGGCAGGGTGCCATAGCAAATGCTTTTATGTCCATCAAAGATCAAATGCTCTCAAAATAGTCTGTTCTCACCTATGGCTGCACGCATTCTTTTTGACGGAGCCCTGAGTGAGGCTGTTATTTAGAAGTCGTAGCCCACACTTCACTGTCAGCGATAAGTCCACCTTCCACAAAGCAAGATAAGTGACTATTCCATTGAAAAGTCTTGTTTAATTTAGCATCAGACAACTAAACATTAAACTGGAGTAGCATTAGTCGCTTCACACACCCATAGATATGCACATGGATCTACTCAATACATATTAATGTGCTCCACCCTCGGTACAATCAGTAACCAGCAACATTAATATTCCCTCTGATTTTCATGCACACAAGCATTAAAATACTGCTATTAACATCATTACCGCCACGGAAATATATCAACAAGTCATGTTGAATTAGTGTTAATGTGCCAGCTGACAGGGCATGCGCTCGTCTCCGCCCAGCTGAAATGCCGGCATGCTGTTTTCTGCTCAGCCTGGCAGGAGGCCTGCTCTGGCTACCCACTCATGACCCTCAAATACTTGCTGTTGTCAGGGAAATGGATCTGCTTTTCTGGTGCGCTAAGTTCTTCTTTTTTTTTCTAAATTAGATTAATTGAAGTAATAGGAGGTTGTCTAACTCTCCCTACCATGCTTTTTATCTCACACTAATTGCGCTCTCCTGCCTGCCTCCCTCTGTTTCTTTGCCTCCAGACAGTATTTGTGCTTGGTGTTTTCCCCTTTCTTCAACTCCCTCTGTCAGCCTTTTACACACAAAATCTTCAGTCTCTTAGTCCTTTTTTTGTCTCATCTAACCATTGTTTGCTACTGAATGAGTGCTCCTCTTGTGATAGAAACTGCTTTTCACATGCTGGTATTCAAAAGAGGTCTTTATCTCACTTCCTGTGTGAGTGCGTCTCTCTTTCAGCTCTGTGCACAGTTAGCTTTGATAGAGGTATGTTAGCATAGTCCAGAATGAAATATGGACACGCAGACCTTTACATACCGTCACATACTGTACAGCACACAAGATAGATTCATGAGCTTGAGGATGAGCTGAAACTATACATAATAATGCTGTATGTCGGTCCACAGGAAGCAACTTGTTGCTATGGAGAATGCATGCATGTGTGCATCAGTTTGACAGTGGCATATTGTTGTCACTCGTCCACATGCGCATAAATACTTAATAACCAGCATTGTTTTTCTGTTTAATTTAATAAAACAGCTCAATTCAAATCTTGCTTTGTTTCTCAAGATGTTCTGCTCGTGCAAAAATGCTTTAAAGTTCCTGCATCTTACTGAGAGTGAGATGAGAAAAATCAATAAGAACACTCTTGCTTTTATACATGTTTATTGAAGATTTGTAAGATGATGGTTAGTGTACCTTAGCTTGAGCAGCAACTAGTTTGGCACATAACCCCCTATAATGCCACAAATACCTACCTAACAGTTGAACCATTAACTTAAATGTGGTTTTCTTTCTGGTTATCATTGCCATATGACATAATAAAATGAATTGGGTTTCAAAAACAAAAAAAGCAGCAGGCATGTCCAGCTGCATGACCAAGCATTCAAATAACTGAGAAAGTAATTGGTTTACTGGTTAGTGATTAATTAACAATTAATTAAGTTGCAGCTATATTATCTGTAAACTGACAGTAACTGCAAAAGTGTAAGCAGTAGTGACCTTTTCCGGGTTCTTGTATTCACACAGGCTGCGTCAATAACTTGGATGTGATTTTTATGAGCATCAAGCCTTATCATTAACCAGTTTATAGGGGTGATGAGGTTAACAAGAAACTTTTCATTCTTTGTAGCCTCGAGCAACAAAGGACAAAGTCTAAACTGGAGCAGTTAAATGTCTGAATCAACAATATAACCGGCAGGAAGAAACAGGTGCTTAGCAGAAAAATAAAACTCAAATCAGGTGACTGTATACACAATGTCACCACTACCCTGCCCGCACTGCTTGGACCTTTGTGCATTGTATAACCTCACTGGCTCCATGCATCTGGACGTGAGATGGGGAAAGTGTTTTATGACTTTAAAGTCCAAACAGGGCATTCTTTGTCTCCCTCTCACGCACACACACGCACACACACACACACACACACACACACACACACACACACACACACACACACACACACACACACTGTCTGCCTCACTCCCTTGTAACAGAGTGTGGGACAAATTTATGTCCTGAGGATCCGACACTTGCTGATGGTTAAAAATGAGTTATAAGATGCTTGCAGGCCAGAGGTTCCATAAATCCTGGACTAGACCATGTCACACTGCCCATCCAAGCCTGCTCTTGCTTATTAATAGCAATTTACCCACCTTGTGTTTGATGCAGTGCGGCTCTGGCTGGCCAGTCCACTGCAGGCCGCTCCCCTCTGTACTCCACTCTAGGTTCAGTCCCTATTCCAGCCAGCTGCTGCTGGGGTCGAGGGCTACACTGCCACCTGCTGTTCACTGGTGTTACTTCAGAGTAAAACAGCCTCTGACAGTAAGTACTGATCCTCATAGTGGAGTAATGATAAAAATGTTACACAGCTAAATGCACACACAGCAGTGGCTGCATTCATATGAAGATTTGACTGCCAGCCTATGACTGTGGACAAATGGCAGCCTGTTATTAAGGTGTGATGGGGGATGACTAAGCATTTAAGAGTAGCTTAAAATCTCCCTTAAGTCTTTAAACATGTCCTACTTTCTTTTCTTTTTTTCTTTCTGTCTTTTATCTTTTTTTTTTGCCTTTTTTTTCGTTTCGTTTTTCGTTGCCTTTAATGAATTACAAGACTAGAGGAAATCCACAGAGTGGTGTCCTACTCTGGGTATAATACATCTTGTTCAATCTTTTTTCTTTTTTTTAATGGGCTGGGTTTTCACTCACTATTTAAATGTGGAGAATTTTATCAGGACTGAGTTGCTTTCTCTGTTAACTTTGTTCTCTCTGTTCCCTGCTCTGGCACTTTAAACCTCTTCACTTTACAACATCAGCACCAGTAGGCATATTTTAAAATTGATAGTTGGGAGGTGTTACTGCATATCTTCTGTGTGTGTATATGTGCACGCATGGGTCAGTGCGTGTGTGATATCTGCTTGATTCCCTACATGTAACTCGTAATACAAGTACCAAGGTACTTAGGAGCAATTTTCCCCCGGGGGCTTCTTCATCACTAAAATGTCTTTTGCACTCCCCCATCATTTCACCGTGCTCTCATTTTCTGTCTTTTATACACACAGACACACATACACACTCACTCTCCCTCCCACTAGGTGAATTAAAGTTATTGGCTCTGAGGCAAAATAGTAATATCAACATGTCATCATGGGTGTTTTTAATAATATCAGCAGAATTATATTGACAGAGAGGATTAAATTGCTTTAGTAGAACGCTTATAAATCCTTGGAGGGGATGTGGCATTGTAAGTTGTTATTAACACTTAATGCAATCTCATTTCCCTATTAATGCGTATCACCTTCTCCTCAGCACATATTAACATACTGTAATGGCCAGTGATTGGAGAAATCTACTACCACCACTGTTGCAATAGGATACCACTTAGTAGACATGCAGTATTGATTCTTCCACTGGAATAATGGGCCACACTTGGTTTTAGTAATATGAGCTGAGGTTTAGGCCATAATCCTTGAATACAGGCTGCATGCAGTGTTTTGTTCATCATTTGCATACACTCACCTTACAATCCTATTAACATTTAAAAACTGCAAAATAGTCATTTTCACAATAGAACAGTTGCTCTCAGCCTTACATTGACCTTCTTAATTTCATAACTTAACTTCAGAATATTTATTTTAACAAGCGATTAATGTAGTATTTAATTTCAGAAGTCTGTTTTGCTGAGGCCATTCTATTGAGATGCCCCCATGGGCACATTTTCAAATTTGCTATAAAGAAGATTTAAATAGATTCGACACCAGTTTTAATGACTTTGCAAGAAATACACTTCACCAGATTCACCAAGAGCTTTGCTACTTTTGTGCAGATGCAGCTTTTGTGGTTTGAGGTTTGTAGAGACATAACGCGATCTTGACAGACAATTTATTTCCATGTAATTGTTACAGTAAGGAAGTTGTCCAGGTAGTTGTCCTCAGCTGTCTGTGTAGGGAGCACTGGTAATGTGTGATCAGAATGCAAGGCGAGACCATGTTTGGTGCCTTTATGAAACACTAACACAAGGTGGTGCTCTACTCCTCTGTAAAAAAGCCACTGTCAACCCGATGCTGGGATAGTATGATATTTTCAGCTGTTTGTCAAATACGCCACTTTGACAGATTTAAGACAAAAACTGTGCCAAACAGATGTTGGAAGTGAACAGTTATTGTTGAATATTTAAGGAATTTACTGCAGCACAGGCTACAGATTTTATATATTGTGATGATCAGAGAAAGACAATTCAGTAAACAAGAAACAACTACATTTAAATCTAAATCAAAGATTTAAATAATATGAGGTGTACAGTGATTTATGGTTAAGATACGTAGCATGTAACCACAATATCTGCTTTTACAATAGGTTAATCTCATCTTGGAACTTTTATGTTTTCTGTCTGTATCTATATATTAATTGTCAAAAAGTAGCAATAACTCTCAAAAATGAAACCTTATGTGACATCAGTACTTTCAGCACAAACTATATGAGGGATACGTGTAATGCAAATACTATCATACGTATATTATCCAACTGCATTGCATTTTGTGATCACCTTACTCTTCTGGAGTGGCAAGCTGACGTATGGAGCTTGTTGTTTTTTTTCTAACATGAAGTAATGAAATTGTGTCAGACCGAATGACTAACTGTGGCTTTTGTACAGTATAGTTTTGTGTTTGACGCCATTCCAATAAAAAATTAGTACAAACTGAACGATTGCAGAAGATGAAGAATAAATACTCAGTGCCCCAAGAAGAAAATTATTGGATGCAATGATAATATTAGCTAAACAGTAAAATGCCTATATTACGTGAGGAGAAATAAAGTGTTTACTTTTCCTTCCATTAGGCGGGCAGGGCTGAATATTAGGACACAGTGCGTGATCCGTCTCAGTCGACACTGCCCTCGTTAAATCATTTAGAAAATTGCACAGGCCCGTTTTAATGTGATTAAGACGCAAATTGAGCACATTACCCACCTCCTCTTTATAGCTGCTCTGTGTCTGGATGATTCAAATGTCAAGCATGTGTAGCTGAAGAACAGAGGGAAGGGAGATGCTGTGCAGAGGTCCCCTGCATCCTTGGCCCAGTCATGTGGGAAATCAGCATACGGTAGAGAATACTCACGTTTGGTTTATGTTACTCAGCAATGTGTTGGTATGTACAGGGTGTGAGGAGAAGATGTGTTATCAAGTGGGCAGGGTGTGTATCTAAGCGTAGGTTTTTCTGTGTTGTTCTGGGGGAGGGTAGGCAAAGCCGGAGCATCCTATAGCTGTGAGTGAAGCAAAGATGCATCTCTGCTCCTCTCCCCTTGCCTAACTCTTTCTTCCTGCGGCCTTCTGTGGTCTCCTGACCATCCCCAAGTCATTTCAATCTAAATGCAAATTTCATCAACCTCCCACTAAAAAGACCGAAATTAGTATCAAAGCCAACGTGTTGCGGCTGTGTCGTGTGGACGTGTCACACTCAATAGTATCTCCAGTGCAGAAACCTGCCAATCTCCCCCACTTCTGAGAATTGATCAGCTTTCTTTCTCTCTTTCCCTCTCTCTGTTTATGCTTCTTTTTTGTCACCCCTCCCTCTTCTTTCTCGCTCTAGCATCCTCTTCTAGCAGCACTCTCTCTGGCTACATCTTCCCTTTCTGGCTATTTTGATCTCTCAGTTTTCCCTCAACTCTGCCTTCCCACAAACCCTCACATTTGGCCTTGTCTAACCTTTCTTTGAGAAACCCTTCAAATAGATCCTCATAAGTCCTCCGTATGTTATCCTTCCTATCCTCCCCAAGCCCTCTCGCCCCTACTCTGCACTAAGCTGCTCACTGAGCCTGCACATGCTTGCAGACCAGCAGAGAAACACAGCAGAAATGCACTCTGCTCCACCGCAGTCACCTCTCCACTTGTCTTTCCCCTCTCCCTATCTGTAAACGCGCATCCACCATTTCCCTCTGCTTTCTTTCCTCTCTGTATTTGCAATAAGGTGAACCAAGGTTGAGGTCTGTGATGGAAGCATGAGTGGAGAGGTCTACTGAATGAGGGAGAGGATGGGTATGCAGAGAACACGTAGGTAGGGAAGCTGAGAGAAGAGGCAAAGCGCCCCGGGGAGGCTGCGCTCCAGGGGTTGTTAACATGCAGGTTGCATATTTCTGAATTGCAGAGCATCCTTATCTCGCCGTGCTGGGTCACTGAAGCACTTACTTTCTTACTGTGTGCGTGCCTGGGTGTGCTCTGTTTGTCTGTCCCTATGCAAGTATGCTTCTGCATGCAGCAGCTGGATTTTAACACATGTAAATATTTGCATATGTGTATGCTGGCAACAGCAGGAATGTAAAGCTGTGATGGGTAGGGATTCTCTCACTCTCTCTCCCTCTCTTTCTCTCTCTCTTTCTCGCACTGCAGCAAGAAACACTCATCAAACTGCAACACACATCTCACAGAAACCCACAGTTACAGCAGCAGCAGCAGCAGCAGCAGCAGCAGCAGCAGCAGCAGCAGAGCCAGGGCCTCCTGTTAACATACAGACATGACATAGTGACAGCCAACAGCTTAACACTCAGCTCCCCAGCTGGCTCTGCTCTCAGGTGGGCCACCAAGGTCTGCCAGATAAAAGGTTGCACTGCAGGGAATTCGGCGTTCTGGCCAGGGGGGTGACTTTATGTCGCCGCTGGGTGCCCTTTAATATCTGGTGTCCCTGCATACCTGCGTGCCTGCCTGGTGTAAGTTCTGGCTTATGTGTGTCCTTGGGAGGTCAGGTTCTGCTTAAGGCTGCATTGCATGCTGGGCTCATACATCTTCAGCATGAGCTCCAAATGAGCTTCCCTCCTTAACATCTTTGTCACGATCCCTTCCATTTATCACAGCAATGGCAGCAGAACTATTGTCATACATGTTGCTGTCATCATTATCCAGGAACAGAGGTCAGAGTTTAGACTGCAGGTTACATGTGAAAGGAGGATCACGTGTGTGGGACAACTACTGAATGTTTAATTAGTTCTGTTTCTATTTTGACTTTAGTAAAGTGTTTCTGAACGCAAAAGACAGTGAGTGTATGGAAGTAAGTATGCACTGAATAAAACATTCATATTTCCAGTGAGCTGTAGTAGTAGACCAGTAGTTGTTTTTTTTAAGTAGAGAGTCAGAGACCTTTTATCACAGGTTGCATATGTCTGCAAGCCTTCTCAGATTTATTAATTTAATTTTTTTTTACAGTGGTAAAACTATTCTGAATTTGACATTACAAAAAACAGCCTGTATGTTTGGAAGAAGAGCAGGGAGCACAGCTGGTCTGTAGCTTAAGCAAACATTGAGGATCCACACAGTCATGCAGATTTTTATATGCACATCATTCGCTGGACTCCTGTTTGTGCGCTATAGATGGTTGTGTTAGCAGTGTATCTTGCATGTGAAGACTATATAAGCAGGAGTGCTTTCATGATGGGGGGTTTTCTCATCATGACTGAGTGGGCTTACGCTGCGCAGATTCAGGTTCGAAAATGCTGCTTATAATAGACAAACTTTAGATCTTAGCAATGGAGATTGCTCTTGCCTTCAGTGCAGCTCAAAGTTGAGTGAAGCATGTTCTTGTTGAAAGTATAACATGTTTGTGCTAGACTACATGTGCACCCTGGGCCCTTGAGGAACACTCTACCATAAGCAAAGCCCTTTGCTTCTGGTTGATCTCTTCCCCCTGAAAATGGATTACAGCAATATACAGTGGCACGTGAAAAATAATGAATCTTTTAGACTTTACTCTTGTTCTGCAGAAATATGACCTAAAACATGATCGTATTTTCATGCCCCAAAAGGATAAAAGTATGTAAACCTCTAGGTATACAAATTCACTTAAAAGTAAAATTAGAGTGGTGTTTTTTTTCAATAGGATGACAATCAGGTGTGCGTCTAGGAAACCTTGCCTCATTTAAAGAATAAAGCACTTCTGATCTTCACAACCCAGGTTTGCAGGTGTTTTATTATTCAAACAAAGGAGATTTCTAAAGATCTTTGAAGCAGAGTTTCAGCCTTGAAGGCAACCTTTTCCAGCCTGGTGAAAGCAATCTCTTAAGAGTTTAGGCTCCAGCAGTCGACGGTCAAGCAAGGTTGTGCACTAACTGATAACAGTGAACACCATTGTTACACTACCAAAGAGTGGTCGATACACTACCAAAGATCACACCAAGAGCAAGGTGAGCCATCTGACCGTCATGAATTGACCATCGGGAGAATATTGAACAACAACTGTACGTGACACAGTTGCATTGAGTCATAAAAAGGAGTCAATGAGACCAAAGCAGAACTTTTTGAACACTGCATTCCAGCATTAGGAACCTTTTCCACCTGTGAAACGTGGCAGTTGCTTTGCAGCCTCTTGACCACGAAGACTTGCCATCATTGATGTAGTTATGAAATCTGAGTTCTATGATTTACAATTAATTGGGTTCCCTCTTTCTAGTTTAGCCCTTTAAAGCATTTAAATCAGAATCAGGTTTTAGGTCATATTTATTAAAATTCTGAAGGCATCACAAACTTTAAAGTGCCAGTGTATATGCCACATCCTCGCTGGTGCATTTTCTTAGAGGACTCCTTTTCAGCTGCTGATATGGCTTAGCTTAAATCCCCTGGCCCTGTGACGACACACCAACGCAAATGGGCTGCTAATTATTATTCTCTTGCTTTTCAAATCAAAAATAGCTGCATGTTTAAATCATGAGCTTGAAATGATTACATTTTGGCACTTGAAGAAAATCTAATTTGAGTCAGTAACTATTTATATTTAGGAAAGTGTTTGTATTCTTGTATTCTTGCATGATGCTATTGAATGCTGACCATTTTAGGATTAAATGTTACAAAAGATGATGCTTGTAAGCTGTTGTCAAATGGTTGATGCTTAATATCTCAGCATTCCAGCAACACACATGAAATGCTTATCCCCTTCCCTCATCTCTCTTTAGTTTTGTTCTTTCTTTTTTTTTAATGTCACAGATGAAATATCCAAAAGACAAAGCATCAGCCATCACCTGAACAACAAGGCAAGGGGTATATTTTTATGATAACTAACTGATAAATATTCAAACTTCTGATTTCCATCCATATCAAATAAAACTGAGTATAGGTTCAAGCAAATATTGAATATTAAATGCCTCTTCTCCCCAACGCAGTTAGTGTACACTAAATGTTTTGCTACTATTTTTCATACCTCTCGCATTCTTCTTATGGCTTCTTCCACCTCCACCTCTTTATCACCATATTTTGAATTATGTTTTTTTATTGGTTGCATGTCATCCCTTGTTGAATCTCATCTCTTCTGCATGGCTGGCTCATTTTTCCAGCTGGCCTGGGTGTGAGTCAGGGCTCCTGCGGTAAAATGGGAGACCATGCAGGGGGCACCAGGGGTGACGGTCAAGGATCTGCACACAAGCTTAACAGGAAGAGAGGAGCTGGGTGAAGAACGAACCCTGAGGTCGTTCTGCTACTGTAGTTGTCGGAGAAGAGGGTGCAGGTTGAGGGTACCTGGGCCAGCTAGAGAGGGCTGGTTCAGTGACTGTTTGTCTAAGTGACTGACAGCCTAACTGGAGAGTGTGCGTTCACAGCTCAATGCTATTGCCAGCAGACGTCAGTGAAACTCTGAGGTCCACCAAAGGCCTGGATGAGCAATAGGTCATGTAATGCTGGCTGATGTGGACATCTTCTGCTCCCTGCAGCACCTTTACATGGGAGATGGAGGGGGGAGATGACGATGCAAGGGAGGCCCACAATCGGAGAAAGGAGGAGAGACAGAAGACATATTAAGAGAGAAGATAAAAGCTAAGGGAGATCCCAGGCTGCTGATTCTGCTCCCAGGTCCTATCAGGTCTAGCCCCTCTCTCGTTATCTCTCTCTCTCTCCCCTCTGAATTTCTGACTATCCCTTCCCCCCACCTCTAACTCTGCAATGGAGCTGACAGCTCGGCCCCAACAGCGCACTAACCACATTACCTGAACTCACCACAGTGATTATCCTGCACTACACCCACTGAAGCTTGAAAATCATTCCAACTTCTCTGCCGGTAGAGGTTAGTGGGTGTGTGAGATTACATCCCAAAGGCTATGCTGTTCCGTGCAAATCCCAGATTCTTACCTGGAAACAACGTGGAAGGACAGGGATTTTATTTTCCTCTTTTATGTTATTGAGGTCATGTTTCCAGACTTACATGTCCGATTTGATGAGAAGAGACAACCACTAGCGTGTGCAACATTTCTGTGCATCTAAAGGCATAAAGGCATCAACAGTGCACCACCTTTATTCTATGGTTTTGGTCTAATCCCTAAATGACCTTAACATACAGTGGCACTTATAGTAGTAATAGTAGTATTTTATAATTTTAATGCTGCTTTTTATAATAAAATAACAACAAAACTATGGAACAAGTCAGGAGGTACAACAGTTGAATTTCAAACAGCTGAAAGCTAAAACAACATTTTTTAAATAATAGCTGTTCTTTGGTGGAAGTGTCTAAGGCTTATGGAGGAATCCATCCATATACTGGCAGAGAACAACATAACTGGCAGGTGTCCAGTATATAATAAAGACACATTTGTATAGAGCTGATAAATTGGCAAAGAAATATATTGCTTAAGCCAGATCATTAATTAAGTTTGAACTCTGTTTGCTCTCATGTACTCTGTATACCAGGCAAGTCAGGACAGTCTTTCTGTAAAGATCAAATTTCAGGTTTTATAAAAGTTCAGCAAAATATATTTTTTTAAAATACTCCTTTGTGTGTAACTGCAAAGAAAGATGTGTTCAGGATGTAGCGTTGACATCATGTTCACCAGCCAGTTGGTGTAGCCACATGAAGAAGAGTATTGTCGCTTACACAAACATTACATCAGACATGACACTACGAGTGGGCACAAAGACAGAGCTGGATGGA
This sequence comes from Ctenopoma multispine, assembly GCA_034779795.1. Classification (NCBI taxonomy): domain Eukaryota; kingdom Metazoa; phylum Chordata; class Actinopteri; order Anabantiformes; family Anabantidae; genus Ctenopoma; species Ctenopoma multispine. Next base: position 13,111,457 of record JAUYWH010000016.1, on the reverse strand, counting down.
CGTGTTACCTTCACTCTACTAGAGTGCTGCTTAAACAAAATGTCCAGGCTTGCCAGCCACATTGCACACAATGCAATAGTTTCCTTTCCGTCTTTCTATTTAAAAGGCCCCAGTTAAATCTGGCAGGACAATAAGCTGCAGGTATACATATAATATAGAGAATTTAGAGGTTAAATATTTCCTAAACCTCCAAAAGTCCAAGCTGACTGATAATCACCAACAGGAATCTGCAAATGCTGAGCCCATTAACAACAGGAAGTTTTTTGTTGTTTTTTTTTTTTTTTTGCTTTAAGGGCAGAAAATCTCTATGTTTAACTTTTCAGCATTAGGAGCCAATTACACGGCTGAAAAAAATGACCCGGGGAAGTTTGGTGTCCAAGGTTGTTTGTGCTGACATTCTGCTTTTCAAATGCCAGTCTGTTAATTATGCAAATGGACCACAAGGCTCCTGTATAAACACATACATAGAACTCTTTACATGTACACAGTCCCATATATCCTGCATGTTCTTGGAGATAGCCAGCTCTTGTTTTCATAAAAAAAAAGGAAATATAAAATGACCCCTCTGGCTACATGTATGGGCTCCCTCTCCTGTATCCCTCTCAGACTCCCAGGCCCTCACTCTCCTCCTCCCTGTCCTCTTTATTTCTCGCGGTGCAGCTCTTTGCGCAGCAATGCTATGCGACACTAGCCAGCTTTAGAGAAGGCGAGTCCACATTGCATTAATTCTGAGCAGAGAGAAATCCAGTATCAGATGTAATGGGTTTGATTCCAAAGCCCTGGGGCGATGTTCTGTGCTGCTGTAATGGTGGTGGGAGTCGGCAGAGATCCTACACTCATCAGAATGCTGCCTAACGCACACACACTCCTTTCTTTTCTTGTCTACTGTCTCATTCTTCCCTTCTTGTCTACTCTCTCTTCATCTCTAACCCTCTGTTTTTCTCTCTCCTTGAATGACTAAAGGTGTACTCCACTCTGCTTCCAACCCTTCCCAACCTCTTCGCCATGTTGTTGCCTAATTACTGTCTCTAAACATCGGGCTTTTTCCCCGGCAGTCCTGAATTAGGTTTCCGCTGCTCATTCGCGGAAAGATAATTGTTTTTTTTTTTCTTCCTCGCTAACTTCTCCTCTTCAGCTGAGGCCAGATTTAGTCAGGTATTCTGAAAAAGGCATCATGGGAAAATGTCAAACAAGCCCCAGGATAAGATTCCCTTTCTTGTTATGTTTTTTTCCCCTTATTATTTTAATTAAAGAGCAGCCTGCCTCATGAGCAGGGCACCTCTCCAAGACAACATATGACTAGTTATAGGAGTAACAAGTATTTTTTGTTAGCTTCTGTCATTGTTGTCACACCATCAATGACAAAAATTGATTGACCCCTCATAAAAACTTATATACAGTTGGCTAATCAAACACACATCAAGTGCAATTTGATATTTTCTGAAATATTTGACCCATATAAAATGATGAGGTACAGCACTGAAGGCATAAAGAGGTGTTTAACTTTGTGGAACTCAGTAAAAATTGCAGCTGCATGCTTTATCATGCATTTAACAACTTTAGCCTGGTGTTTTCTTTTTAGGAATGTGGGCAGGCCTGAGCTCACTGGGGTGGAAGTAAAGCTTTATGGCTGTTTGGCAACGATGTCCAGCATGCTTTATAACAACGGATAGACATGAATCTTTTTCCAACATCTTCGCAAGTCCTGAGACTTTAAGGGAAAGTCAGGAGACAAAAGTAATAAAACAACATCCAAAAATATCTCCTGTAACCTCTGCTGTTGAGTAAGTTTTGCTCATTTGAATGTGTTTGCACTGATGTAGTATATGGCTGCCTGCATGCTTCTCATATAATTTTGAGGGAGATTCCACTCTATGCAGTATGTCCCAACAGGACTTAAGTACCTCTAATGTTGCATAACATAAACACCTAAAACAAGCTGCTGTCTTCTGGCCGCTCATTCCTGCATCTGGAACGTTGGGGGGGACCAAGGGACTTTCCTTGGTTCACCCCAAAGACGAGGCAGCCTACGTTTGCAGCTCCCTCCGTCTGCTGAGGTTCCCTTTATTATTATGATAGATGGTGAGGGGAAAAGGGGAAAGCGATAGCCCTTGCCTCCTCCTCTCACCTATCCACGAACTGCAAGCTGCTCCGCCAACGGTGAGGTAATTACACAGTCATTATAATACGCTCTTGTGCACAAGAATACACACTCGCACACTACATAATCACAGTCCTCTACATACCAGATGGGGTCCCCAGCGTCTTCAGCCTGATGACTTTCTCCCTCCACACACTTCTACTATGTTCACTTCAACCCTCCCTCTCTACGCCAACATGAAAATGCCAGCCTTCCTGGACAGCTTGCCTGCACTGGCCCAGGAGTTTGTCTGGGTGTGTGTTTGTGAGTATGAGCTTATGTTTGCACTGTATGCAGCAGAATGTGTCCGTGCATGTATGTGCACATACAGCATACGAACAGCACATCTGCCAGTGGCAGTTCTCACCATTAACACCACATGTTTAGTACTGGGTTCTGTGCATTGATGACAGGCCCACATATATGAACGCTGTCGTGATGCCACACTAATGGAATCGAGATGCTGTACCCACGACAAGTCTGGGTCAGTTTTATGGAATCGTAGTTGGCTTGACTATAAACGCTGTTCACTGATAATTTGTATTTTATTCATTTTTTCTTTGCATTCTGAATTATTTTAAACAGTCGCTGAAAATGCAAACCCTTAATACGTGCATGGTGTGGTAGCTTCTTTTAGTTTATCAGATTTTTGACATTTTTAATGATGTCGGTTTCTGGTTGCTGATGTACATTTGATAGTGCAAACACATCCATATGCATGTATGATGTTTGTGGTGATTCGCTTGACCTCTTTGGTTGATCAATAACTTTCCTTTGAATGTCTGCAGGCGCAGATTAAATTTTAGATTCAGTGTACAGAAGTAAACACACATATAACTTGTGCGCAGCCTATAGTCAGTAAACTAAGTGCTGTTTAAATACAGGTAGAATTTGCATTTACAGGAGCAGCAGTCACAGTTAGGCTAGGCAGCGATTATCCAGTTTTTGTTAGCTATCTGGGCTAAACTTTGCAAATGTGCTGAAACATTTCTTAAAATGAGAATGAATTAGAACAGTATGTATCTATGATATATTTATAATATGAGGAACAAAGACACAAAATCCATATCAGGTAAAGACAGATAAGCCTTTAAAGCATATTTCATATTCTTTAAAGACACACACCTTTTGTTGCTAGTGTAACATAACACATACGGGAATCGACTACTAAATAAAGAGAGGAAATTGTGTCAGTTCTTTTGGTCAGGTCATTGTACACGGCCATGGCAAAGCAAACCAGTCAAGCTGGAGGAGCTGCCCCATTTTTGTGCACGGTTACTATGCTCATGTGCGTATATTAATGAATAAACGATATTCATATATTCAGAAGCTGGAGCACGGACATTTCCATGAGAATAAACGAGAGGAGTTAGACACCATGGAAGCGTGCAGCCAATCTATAAATAGTTGCAGTGTTTCGTTGCCCAGGGATGTAGTTGCATTTTACAGGTCAGACTGTAATTTTTCTCCTAAGACTCTGCATTGAGAAGTAGCCAACACTTCTCTGTGGTGCTGTCAATGGCTCTTAGAGGGACCACTTTAATAACTAAAAGGAGAAGGGGCCCATCTGAGAAATTGCTGTGTGGAGGAAGGGGCCTTTTTTATGGGCCCCCTAGATAGGGCTTTTCAGAATGGAGAACGAGTCAAGCTTCTCCATTCCTCTACACAGCAAATACCTCAAATTACAGCTTCAAAAATAAGCCTCAAAAGCATGGCGTGGAACATACGTCTGCAGACGCACTGCTCGTCTGTCTCCCCTAAAAGCCTTCACTGGAAATCAATAGTAGTCTCCGTAAGAATTAATCTGGGATCCACGCTACTACCATGGCAGGCGGCCAGCTGAGTGATGTGTGCGGTTTAAACGGCCCCCGCATCCTGCCCGCTTATCTGTAGGTGTCCCGATGGTCGCTCGGCTTTCTACTCATCTCGCCTGGCTGACTTTTTTTTTTTCTTCCTGTATCCCAGCCCTCCTCCATCTCCTCCTCCTCCTCCTCCTCCTCCTCCTCTTCCTCCTCCTCCCCTCCCTCTCCCTACTAAGTTCGATGCGATCGGCTCTGGGCCCTGCCGTGAGTTCTCGGTGCGGGCGACAGCGCTGCTGAACATGGCGTCAGACGGAATGATTTTAACGAACCACGACCACCAAATCCGGGTCGGAGTCTTGACAGGTAAACGCCGAAAAAAAAAAAAAAAACCTTGCATCTGCTCTTTCATAATTCGTTGACATGTTCATGAATTCATTTCCGCCGGCTCTTCGCCTGCATCTTCATACATGTCGGCGGGTCTCGGTCTCTCGCTGGCTTTTGCAGCCTCTTGAAGGCGACGCTGATTTACAGCCTCGCTTTCTTCTCTCTTACTTCTGTGCGTTAACGTACATGTTCCATGTTCCCCGCGCTTGTGCGGTGGAAGCGATGAATGTGGGGGGCTCCGCATTGGTATGTGTCTGCTTATGTACATTTCTTGTCGAGCCGTTTTCCTTCACTGAAGAAGAAGAGCTCAGTTTATGTGGAATGAATAATTCATGTCTCTATCTGCTTGTCAGAGCTGAAAATTACAGCTGACCGTGTGTTGAGTCGCCGCTAAAGATGCTCAGGATATAGATTGCATTATTGACACTCAGCTGACCACAGCGATTTTTGAAGTGTTGCTCACGACAGTTGCTGAAGGTGGATGTGGTGGTGGTGCTGGTGATGATGAGGACATCCTTGGCCTGTTAAGAGCAGTGGTTGATGTGAGAACATTTTTGAAAAAATACGTGTAGACGTCGGATGTGTCTTGTTTTGTGAATGACAGTGCCGAGCGAGGAGTTTACATGACACATGATAGCGAGCATTGCTCGGTTTGGTGGGGCTGAACACACTAAATCCTCCTGACATTCCTCTAAATGCGGCGCGATGACGGCGCGTCTCTCACTTACCAGTATTGGAAACGTTTTGCGCTTGGATGCAATTTTCGGCTATGAAGCGGCGGAAGGTGTTAGATGTGATCGCCGCCGGCCTTCATTTTTTCCTGTGTGTTTGTGTGTGTGTGCGTATAATGTTATTTTTCTGTTCGTCAAGCGTCATGCGAAGCGAACACACACAGCGGGTTTTGGGTTTTGTCTTGTTTTTTTTTTTTTTGCCATAATAGGAAAGTAGCAGGAAATCAAGCAGATTTTTTTTCCTGATGTGGACAGAAGAAGGGAAGATGGTGATGGTGGTGGGGTGGCTGCATGATAAAGGCTGTCCAGAGGAATACCCCCTCCATCCTTTCCTCACCCCCTCCCTCTCTCCTTTTCTCTCTGTCCATCCTGTGTGAGGCTGGGTCGATCAATCTTTCATGAAAGCCGTGATCTCACACATACGGTATTGCTTCGTATGGAAATCCGGTACGGAGGAGGTGGTGGTAAGCTATGTGTAGCGATGGAGGAATGACTGTGTAGACTCTCTCTCTTAAAATCTGCCAGGGAAACCCCTACCAACAGCAAACACAACCACCCGTCGTCTCCTTCTTCTTGCCTTCCGTTCCTCCTCCTCCTCTCGTCGGGCTGGAGACGGAGGGAGAGCGCTGTCCGTGGTGCTGAAATCCAGCGTCACTCACAAATCAGTGCGGTACTGACCCTACCATGGTAAATACTGCATCAGATAGCTACACCCAAACATGTGGAGGAGGATAAAGTCATCTGAAGTCACGCTTCTTTCCATTTCCATCACTATTTTTGTACAGAATAAAAGTGGCATACTAATGAGGGCTTGTGTATGTAGGTGTAATATAACCATCCCTTCTTTTAACGCTACATCAGTGTCCATGCCACGACAGACGGGGTTAATTTCTCTGTGTAATCAGTCACTTGAATCTCCAACTGCATCCCTAGAGTAGTGACAGATTGCCAGTTTGAGCTCGCTGTGCAGTGTTGACAATTCCCGCATACATATGCCGATGTCGAGACACGCAGAGACACAACCGACAGGCTTATTTGTCTTTTTGATGTATCTGTGCGTGTGTGTGGAGTAGGACGGCATGCACTGTCACGCAAACAAAGCATCAAAGCAGTGAAGCAAAATATGGGAGGAAACTGTGGAAGGTGGCACTAAGCTGCCGTGTTTTGCCTGACCCTTAGCCTTTCAAGAGTCTAATCACTGCGGGATCACTCTTGGCTACAAAGGGTGCTGCGTGATTCCCACATTGTGAGATGATGTATTTTGACAGCAAAAACTCTCCTGCCGTGTTGCTGTGAGGACACAAAGCTCCAGATATTCAGGTTGACTGGATCTTTCTCATAATGCAGAAACTTGTCTATAATTCAGTGTTATATATGGCCTAAACTCTTGCCATTTGTCTGCTGTAGTATGGGGCCTATGTGAGCAGAATGCTAATGGAGGTTGAAGCAATGCTCAATCTGCTTTGCTCCCAGGGTCAAAAGTCATCTGTCCACTCCTTCATTCAGTCACCAGGGAGCAGATGAGACCTTGGTTTACCCTCCTCCATCACTTAGCCCCACATCTCTCTAGACAGGTGACAGAGCCCAGGGGACAGCTCTGTTTAGATCCTGGACACAGTTCAGCAGTGAAGCGATGTGTGTGTGTGTGTGTGTCTAATAATGTATGTATTTTGTGGAATATCTGAATAAAAAGTGGGGTACATTTGCAAAAAAGGGGAGTTAGGATATTTGAAACAGGATAATTGGGGTGAACTTGCTACCACTTGTCAGAAATGTCACACTGAAAATGTGAGCTTTGTTAGAAATGGATGAAAGCTTCTCACGCTGTGCACAACCTGCTGTGATGTGTGTGTTTATTTTCTGTCTACCTGTGTGTATGTGCTTGTTAACATGTGTCTGCGTGTGGTGGTGTATTTTGATGCATGGGTGCTCAGTGCCCAGTTTCTGGCAATGAAATCTGCATTTATTCCTGCTCAGTGTAAGTTTTAATTGTGCCGTGTGTCTCTCTCCCTGGTTCTGCCTCAGGATCTGGGGACTCACTTACTTATTCACTCACTTCAGCTAAATACCTGTAGGCGTGCCTGCATTTGTATTCGTGTATGCAGAGATGCAGTTGTGAATAAAGAGATGGTGAATTGTGGCCTCAGGATTAATGACAGGCAAAGGACTGTAGAAATGAACTAAAGATATATTGCTAGTCCAATTAGTTATGTTATATAGTATTAATTTGGATAAACAATTGTATGGGAGGCACATGGCATGAGTTCCTTAGTGTGTGGAGTTTGAATGTTCTCCCTGTGTGTGCGTGGGTTCTCTCCGGGTACTCCGGCTTCCAAACACATGCAGTTAGGTTAATTGTTAACTCTAAATTGCCCATAGGTGTGCATGCGTGTCTGTCACTGTATTTCAGCCATGTGATAGACTGGCGACCTGTCCAGGTTGTTCCCTGCCTCTCTTTCAGTGACAGCTGGAATAGGCTCCAGCACTCCTGCAACACTTGAGAGGACAAGCTTTTAGACTAATGAATAGATACTGTATGACTAAAATGTTTAGATGCAGTTTTTAAACAGATTTTTTTCCCCAGGAAACCGGTAAACACTTTGCTAGAATGTACATTCATGTGTGTGTCTGCGTGTGCCCTTTGCCTGTGTGGTATGTATATTTGCATTTGACTATGCTCTTTGTCTTGCCTGTGCACTAATACTGAGCTCTAGCTTTAAAAACACAGCTTAGCAAATCCCCCTAGCCCCAAATTTAGCTACTGTATGCATACCTCCCATGATCACACACTGAGAGAGATAGTCTGGCATAGAGAGAGAAAGCATCCTGTGAAAGACATTCAAGGGCTTTTAATCTGTATAAGACCAGTGTGTATGTTTGGGACCATGCGGTATTACACAGTAGCACTCCAATCATGGGCTGTGGATGTGTGGCTTGATTCACAGTCCATAGAAAGCCCCATTGATTCTCGCTGCTGAGAGTGTGTGGGTTAACTCCAGCTTTCCTCAGAGAGACATGGACACACACTCAACACCAACCTTCCAATGAGGAGCTAGGGCAGGAAAGCTTTGCTCCGTGGCAGACAGCACACATTTTTCTCTCTCTCCTTTGTCTGCATCTATGTCTCCATCTCTCCCTAGCCCTCTCTCTGTCTCTCTCTTCCATTTTTTTTGCTCTTTTTCTATCTCCCTTGGTTGTTACAACTAAGAGAGGCTCAGGGATGTGTGGGTGGCTCTCCAAACTTACATGCCTGTCAGAAAGACATGAATCGACCGCAGACAGGCATACCAAAACAACCACATTTAGATCGCTCTCTCAATCCCTCTGTTAAGTAAAACTAATTCTGTGACTCCCTGCAAATTAGGTGGAAGCTTTTATTTTGGTGGGATGGTGGTCCATTTTGTAATGATATGTGGTCTGCATTTTGCCAGCCTGTTAAAGAGACAAAGCGCAGTCCTAGAAAGTAAGCTAAGAAAAGATTTTAGGAGGAAAAAAAGCATCATTTTCAGAATATAAGCACCAAAACACTTGTTTCTAATAAAAAAATTAAAGAACTATGCAGCTCTAACCTAAATGCGTGGATATGTTTCAAAACATGTACAATTGTAACAACACCTATAGATTGGTGGAAATCCCACAAAATTATAAACTGCTGACTTTGACCATTAATTTTAAAACCTATCTGGAATAACCCTGATTTGTTTAAATTGACAAATACTCCTTCTTTTGTTCTGAATTGAAAAGGGCACGATTTGTCTTAGGCGCATCTTTCTAATGAAACTATAGCTTAATTTCCCAAGTTGGTCCTGAAGTACAGCATTGGGACTCAACAGTTTATTGAATATCTGCAAGATAAAGCTTCAGTTCCAGGTTAGTTCCAGATATCCTCAACATCATGCTGGTTAAAAAAGAAGAAGAATTTTCTCAGATATACAAAGTGAGTTCCGAATCTGACATAACATATATTTGTACCATTAGTGAATTGTCAACAAGACCTGACAGCTTCTGCACTCAAATCTGTACAAATGTCTTCTCAGTGACTAACAACACACCATGTACTGTATCTCATACACAGCAAAGCAACTAATTAACCAAACACTCTTTGTCTTTCCATCCTGAGTTGCTACTTAACACTGCTCTGCCACTTTTTCTAACTTTCTTCCTGAGCTCCAGCATCCTATTATCCCCCTCTAGGAGACACATCAGCTGTTTACCTAGATATTCATTCATCATTTCTTTTTTTTAAATATTAGTTAGTTACTTAGAATAGTTTTCTTTCACGGTTTCTGTTTTTTTCCTTGACACAACATATTAGTTTTCACAGAAACATAGCCAGACATCTTCACAAACATCAAACATCTACACATACACACATCAACTCCACAGATCTTAAAGTTGATGAAGTCATTAAACAGCTTGCATCTTCAATGTTACTGTGATTTCAGTGCTATAAACTTTGTTTTTCTTGTCTTAATCTCTGTACGTTCTGACACATGCACTATTGTTTAACTTCGTCTTTCGTCGTCATCAAAATCATGCACCTGTGTGTATATTTCCCCTTTGCTGTTCTGTGTGAGTTTGTGAATGTGCATGCGTTCCTGCTCATGTGTGTACTTGTCTGGTTGCAGATGGGAAAATAACTATTTAATCTGCTTTTCCACATAATTTAATCTCTGGAGTTTGCCCCAAGCTCACCTTAACAGCTCAGGCGCTAAATAGGCTCAATAGAGAGACAGGAGTCAAGTCAGCGAGAGGCGGCCTAGTGTGCCAGAGCACCTTGACCAAAAATAGGAGACACTGTCATCTGTCACTGAATGGCATGGGTGGCTGGCAGATTATGGAGGAATCTCATCTCAGCATCTCTGTCTGAATGACTCTATTTACTGTCTATTGTTTTACAACTAATAACCTACACCCACTAATAACCCCATTTTTCCCACAATTGCATTTTTCATCTTCTGTTGTTCGTGAGAAAATTACTACATTTCCCATAATATTCTTTTTGACTAGTATTGAGGGATTATGTCTTAGCAGGGGATTTTACCTGTCGCTAGCAATGATGATAGCAGAGCTGGAGCTCCATTTAGTGAAACATCATGTCATGCTGCAATGCAAAATACTATATGTCCTGCATCTTTTTAGGCCAGTGTATTATTGGTAAGGATATCAGGGTGAGATAAGTGTCCTGTAGGATTTTTACATTGGCTGTTTTAGTTGGAGGGGAGCTGTTGAGGGATTGCATACTATATGCTGATGAGTGTGTCTAGTGTTGTACTTAATCTTATCTTGACAGACATAGAATGAATCAGATAGGAGTTTCTTGAATGAAGACGCTGTATGTTTCACACCGCTAGAATCATCAGAGCCTAAATCAAATGCTTTAAGACTACTCAGCCACCTGCATATTTGTGGCTGAGTAGTCTCCCTCATAACCACCAGATTTGTCTGTGTGTCCATTAGCATCACAACGTTATTATCCCTCCACATTTTCCACTCTGCTGACACTGAGACAGCCAAACGTAATATCCTGACATAGCTGACATCATGACTAGATAACAAAAACACAAAATAGATGTTAACATTCGGTTCACTGGTGATATGAAGATGCGTGGTTTGGATGGGAATCACAGAGCCCAAGGCATGTGTCTACCCACTAGGATGATTTCAGTCCTCCTTTGTCCTGCTTTGACCCGACTCTTTGTGTCTGTCTATGGTGGAATCATTTCAGCTGCTACTAGGGTGTTCCCTTGCAACAATATGTGGGCATCTGTTCAAAAATATGCTACTTTGAGAGGGACAAATTTGGAACAGGAGAGCTAAACAGGAAAGAAATACAAATTGGGCACACACTTGTCCCTGCAACTTACTGTTCATCCTGTTCCAATATTTTTAGAGTGTCCATGTATTTTGTTTGGACTTTCGTGGTTATTACCTACGTTGACATTGATAAATTGGCTTTTGACTGGCTGTAAAATTGAAAAAGTTAATAGTATTGTAATCCTGGGGACAATATGGTGGCACTGTCAGAGGATAAGCAAGCACCTGGATGGTTTTAGATGCTACAAATATATTTTGTTTGCATGTGGTCAGACAAGGATTTATCTTTCTTATGGGCGGGGCTGATGCTTTAGCAGTAGTTAAAACACGGACTAACCCTTTTCTGCCTTGTTTTTTCTCTTTCTCTGCATAATGCACGCACTCACACACATGCACACACACACAGCTGTCACAGTGGACAGCAGTAAGGCAGGCGGACCACATGACCAGAATAAACAATATGGGATCAGGGACACAAACACAGAATGAGAATTAAGTCTTCACTGCAAAGAAATTGTTTTCAGCATCGAGTAGTGGGGAGTGGAGTGTGTGTTGGAGCAGGAGGGGGTGATTCTCCGCCCCTCTTCGCACACACCCCTCACTCTCTTCTTTCATAGCCCGTGGAAATAATCCTCCCTTACTGTAAATAGTTTTTAATTAGATGCGAGTTAGAACAAGAGGCAGACAGTATTTGGCGGACAAGAAGCAGAATCTCCTCCACTCTTGTAGGCTCTTGTCAACTCTCCAGAGAAGAGCTCCATTGGGGCTGCCTGGAAAGCTATTCCCAGACTGGATGCGTAGGTGTAGGAGAGTCAGTCGCTTCCCTCTCTCTCCTGGCCTGAAGCGGTGTTACAGTCTGTCATTCATTTGAGGTGATAATCATAGGAGGCTAGCAGTGCAAAAAAAAAAAAGGAAGATTGCGCTCAATATTTTTTGGGAGTAAGCAAAAGAGCAAATGAGATGCTGGAGTTTTTAGCGTCAGCACTTATCTTGTTTTGACAGAAAAACAGGCATTGGGCACGCAAAGGCTTGAAGCTATTGTTTTCTATTTTTGGCATTTTGCACAGGCATTTTGGCAATTAACCTCCTTAATTATAATGCACCTGCTGAGATATTCTAAAGAACCTTTCTCTTAGATGAGAGAACACTGGTTCCCTTTTCATGCTTCTTTGGAAGAACTGCAATTGAATCCACCCTCCTTCTGCTCGAGTTGGCCCTTTGCGATAACCTGTACAAGAAGAGAAGCAACTAACTGACGGCGATAGAGATCAAGATAGAAGATACGGCGTTGAGTTTTAACTGATGAGTCACTCTTGTTGTCTGCTGCCGCTGGATCCTGTGTCCTGACTTGAGGTGTTAATTAGAGCTGTAGGGATGGAGTGGGTGAAGAATGCAGAAGAATGAGGGACTGAACAAAAAGACAAATGGAAAACAGTCATTGATTCATCAGTGGCCTTGTGTGCTGCCACACAGCCTCATGTCTTTATCAGTCGTCATCTAATAGGTGTCTGAAATATATACATCTCTCATGTCTCACTTAGGAAAAGAGGTCAGCTCATCTCTATCTAGCATCTATCATGGGCTATGTCTGCACTGATGTCCCAGGGAGCTTGTGATAGCAGTGTTAACGGCCTCAGCATTACACATATTTATACAATCTAATATTATTGTAAAAGTGAGCACATCCATTCGTGTCATTACACAAATGGGAAGAAATACAAATGAATGTGTTAGTTTACCTATTTGGCTTGTTACTTATTCTGTCTTTCCAGTGTTTCATCACCTTCTTCTTCTTTCTCTTATGTACTGTAATTGCCAACTCACAGATTTTTTAATGATTGTTAGTTTTACATTTGACTCACTTTACACCTCAGGTTTGATATGTGCCTGACAATAATAAAATCAGATTCTGAACACAGGTGTTAAATACATCATCTACAGCATAGTGGCACCCTGACAGTACACATCTTGACTATTGCTACGTGTTTGTTATTGTCTGAGCTGCAAAGCATCTGTTTGATTGGCATGCATTCCTTGGTTAGATTCACACACAAATCATTATGGATGTGTCCACAATATGCACCTGCTTACTACTACTTACTGTACAGTTCAGTACATTGTACATAAAGTAACAATTATAATTATTATTTACTACCTGCCATTTTTTTTCAGGTCTGAACTGAGTGGTGACTATAGGGACTAGTGAATTATTTATTTATTTATTTATTTATTTTTTTTAGCAAAGACTTAGCAAAGAAGCGGATAATTTTGGACATGACCTGTTACCAATCTTAATTAGAGGTTTAGTTGGATCTAGTATAAACAAATTAGACATAGATTGACCATCTGATTGTCAATAACTTTGGGGTCCAGTTTGACTTGCTAACATGGTGACAGCTTAATAATTTCCTCTAGAGTTCTGAAAGTCATGCTGACTCCTGGATGAATCCAATAATGTAACTTGAGTATTCTTGTCTGGAAGTTGAGTTATGGCAACTGGACTTCTTTCTCGTGAGGTAGAAATGTTTCGCTTAGCATCCACAGAACTTTGTCAGTTCTTACAGTCCAGTTGCCATGACTCAACCTCCAGACAACTTCACCTGGATGACTGAGAATCTTCACAGACTTGAGTATTCTTAAGAAGTATTCGTAAAACTTTACGAATCTAAGTATATAATGGGTTATAGTCTTATAGTCTATAGGCTATAGTTGGTTCCTTTGTTGCAAACATGTACTGTTACACAATAATAGCTGTTACAGACAGTATGTCTTTGACAAGATGTCTTCAAAAACGTCTAAATACAGTAATCAACCAGGTAACTTCATGATAAGAGCAATGTATAAATAGAAATATTGGAGCCCCATGGGCCACATGACAACAGGTTTCTACTGGGGAGTAGTGCCGTTCAAATCATCAGTATAGTACAGAAGCTATTAAATCTGCCTCACTGCAAGAAGAGACAGGGAACTTCATTTATGTCAACATCACTCAGGTTTTCAGTATTTTGACATTTTGTTATTGTTTGCCAAACACTGAGAGAGTGGTGTGTAGTTTGAAAAGGGTTGAGGTGGAATAGGAGGCACAGAAGACACAGAGCAAGTCAAAGTGAAGTGCTGGAAAGTAAATAAATTGCACAATAAATGTAATTTTTCACTTTTCTCCCAAAAGGTGTGTGTGTGTGTGATATAATATAGGCTCTTTAATGATCTTTCATACATGCAAATAACCCCTAATAGAAGAAGAGAGAAGCTTGAGGTTAGGAAGCATCGCTCAACAAATAATACGAGCATCCATTCATAAGAACAAAGAGAAGGAGCTGCACCAAGAAGGTGCAAAAGCACCACAGAGAAGAGCAAGATGTGACTCCTGGCTGTCACCCTTGGCAATGGCCCATTCGCTCCTTCTTGACACACTTGCAGGGTGTCCATTGACTTGGCACTTGTTCAAACCTCCTCTATCCCTCCACCACTCACTCCTTCTCCAAGCAACAAGACCGGCCATGTTGTGGTGCAGCGTATTGATTGATGTGTGTGTGTGTGTGTGTGTGTGTGAATGACACATGCTTCTGGGAACCTCTGTTGACTGAACTGGGAGAAACATTTCTGACTACATGAAAATATGACACACTGGGGAGAGAGGAGAGTTGTATTAAAATTAACATTGTTTAATGGTTGTCAATTAAAAAGGTTTTTCCCTGCAGTATTTACAGTTGCTATGGCACAAGCCCTGCAAATGCATTCATAATTGACTGTAACTGGCTTGCTCACAGATTTATATTAGCATAAATCTTACTAATCAATTCCATATCAATGATAATTGCATTAACTAGAGACTTATGAGACAAACATATGCATTCGCTTTCCCTTTTCCATCATATCTCTCAAACTGTCTCTCTTTTCTTCCGGGCACTATATTTATACCTGTCTTCTCAGCTCGCTCTCTCTCTCTCTCTCTCTCTCTCTCTCTCTGGCCACCTTTCTCACTTTTTTACCTTTTTCGTCTGTCTGCCCTCAACTCACTCCATCTCCCCAGCAAAGTGAGGGCGCTAGCAGTACGAGTGGCGCATGTACGTGTGAATAATGGAGGAGGCCAGCTTCTCCCTAACGAGGTGTGTTTGATGGCCGACCTCGGCCCATTGCATCTGTGTGTGTGTGCTTAAGACGTTCTCCCATTCTCCTCCTCCATTATTCAGCGTCATACCATTCCCATTTCTACCACAAAAGCCTTTCAGAGCATGGCACCTGGAAATCAAAAGTTAATAGACACCCACCCACACATATCACAGCCACAAATTCTCAACTCAAACACTCAAGAACCAGCTTGACTGACAAGACTTGATATGATTCAACAGCTTTGTTGTGCTTTTGCATGATTTATAGTCCCGTTGTACGGTACAATAGGTATGACTGGTAGTTTCTTCATCTCAGCACATGACATCTGAAATTTCCTCTCTTCTCTGTTACATGTTTTTTATTTATTAGATATTATTTTGTCATGGGAGCAAATTGATGAAGAAAAAATAGCCTCAATACCAGTGGCCGCTGACAACTGATAATTTATTATTCAGTGACTTGATAACATTCAGATCAGCTGATCAATCAGCAAATAATCTGTTATTATTGATATACTAATTCCATTTTTGATTAATGATGGATCTCTCAACTCTCACTGGTGCAGTTGCACATACTATGAGAATTCATTGCTGTGCTTAGATACATACGTATGACAATAAACTGAATATTGTGAGTATTAGTATTATTATTATATTAGTGAGTGATACAAAATGATGTGAGATATTGGACCCCAGTAACACACAAACTGGGACCATTACAGTTCAGGATTATTAAAAACAACCAGCAGATTAAGCAATAATGAAATAAATACAGTGACCTAGGGGATTGTGATGGATCTTCACATTATTTACATGTCACATACACATTTGTACATGTTTGTACACGTTTGTACTAATGTTTTCCATTAGTACTAGGCCTTATCTACATGCAAATCTGTCATGTTTGAGTACAGTCAAACCAATCCCTGTCAAACTCCAGTGCTCCAACCTCTTGGTTGCCACTTTAATGACATGCAGGTATGTGCGTGTCTGTAGGATAAGTGAAGAAATGTGTGAAATATGACAAGTGAAGCACTCTATTAGGCAGCAACCCCGACCCACCCCTCGCCACCCACATATAGAGAGACTATGCCAATGCGATGGCGAGTTTTTGTTTGTTTGTTTTTTTTAGAGATTTGAGTTTTAAATAGCAGAGCCTGAGCCAAGCACCCACCAAAAAACAAAAAGAGGAGCAGGTTCTCCTCCCAACATCAAACTCACCTACAGCAGTATTCTCCCTGAGAAGGACACGTTTCCAGCTGTGTGTGTGTACATGTGTGAGCTCCGACAGTGGGAAGCTGCAATGTAATTGCTGACACTGTCCAGAGGATTGAATGTAATGAAGGTAGCTGCTTACAGGCGGCTTCATTAGTACAGCCTGGCCCAGGGCACTCCGTGTGTGTGTGTGTGTGTGTGTGTGTAGGCATGACATCCTGGGAAATAAGTATAGTTGAGTGGTTTGTGCACATACATACATATGTATATATAAACATATATATATATATACAGTATATCTACAGTATATATATATATATATACACACACACACATATATACAGTGTATATATGTAATATATATATATATATATATGCACATGCAAACACACATGAATTACCACCCATACACTCACAAATTAATGCAAATATCAACAAGCATAGGAAAACTGTGGAGCGTTCATTTCCTCTACTTATTTTCTACTTTAGGTATATCTTTCTCAACTGTGCGTCTGAAAAATATCACTATCGTGTAACAGAGAAATTGTTCCAATTAATGATTATTTGATGATTTTTATAATGATTTATAATTTATAATGATTTTGTTGTGTGTGTATTGTGGTGTAATACGCTTAGAAATATATGTCTAACTATTAGTTTATCTATTAGTTTAATGAGTTTAATTATTGAGTTAATCATTTGTGAAAATTCCTAAGTTAATTAATTGGTCTTTAATATCAAGCGTAAAGCATGTAATGTCTTCAAATTTCACCTGTCCAAAACACAAAGATATTCAGTTTAGAGTTAGTTAAACATCGTTCACTTCACGTCAGATATAGCCCAAAACAGACAACAGATGTGCATGCAGTTCTGCTTATACTACATCAGGTGTCTGTTTAAGTGGTGAGGTGTGTTCAGCCTGTACACTTAGTCTGGATTCACACAGACATGGGCAAATGTCAAAATATATGTGAGGATTATCTTTAAAGGCCCCCGGGGATATGTTGACGTGACAGGTATAGTTTTAAGCCAAGATTGTTCTCCCAAGATGAAAAAGAAAATCCATAGTTTCAGCCTGATCCATTTATCAGAGCTGATCAGTAACAGCCACTCCGACTGTCTCAGGCTGACTTAAATATGGCAGGATTGTACTTGAGACAAGGGAAACTAAAGCAATCCACCTTTTCACCATGACAAATACTGTATATTCATTTTTGACAGCAAGCTCTGATTCTTTCCTGATGGAGGTGTCTTTGTTGTACTTTAGGGGGCAGTTTCAGGAAGTTCTCCTTAGCTAACTGCTGCCTGGTGAAGCAGAGTTTGGGTGCTGCAGAATTCCTCTTTGCTTTGTTCCTCTGATTTCACGATGATTGTCGGCACAATGTGCTAAAGCTGATCAGGCTTTTGTTTTGTCATTTCAAAAGCGTGGCTGGCATGAAATGGGATTTGTGTGCT
Source organism: Ctenopoma multispine (assembly GCA_034779795.1). NCBI lineage: Eukaryota > Metazoa > Chordata > Actinopteri > Anabantiformes > Anabantidae > Ctenopoma > Ctenopoma multispine. The sequence continues at coordinate 13,093,801 of JAUYWH010000016.1, read as the reverse complement.
GAGAGCGAAAGGCTGGTCATGGGGAGGGCAGCCGGTGGACCAGACAATGATGAGGTTGCCATCTTCGCCACATGGGGACCCTGTGGGGATGCACTTTTGATTAACTTTCCACTTAGTGAACATTGTGTCACTCACAATATGGTTGTGTCTCCTGCTCCAGAAATCAGCTTGACAGCTGCATCTTGAGAAGTGCTTGTCCCAGACAGTGCTGGGGTTGAGCATCTGCATTTGCTTTTCCCATCAAATGATTCCCTGGACAGCATGAGTGTGACCCTTAGCTTTGATCAGAAGCCTGGCCTTGATTCTAAGTGGCCCTCTGCCAGCCTAACCTTGACCTGTCCTCAACCTATAAGACTGATTGCAGTTACACTATAACCCTTGACCTCTGCCTGTCCATACCTCTGCCTCTGATCCTCCTTTGTGTCCTTCCCCTGAGTGAGAGATCACGGAGGAGCAGGGAGAACATTAAGCTTCCTAAATGAAGACCAATCAATACCTGATCTGATTAGGCCTCAGCACATATGTTTCACTACAAACACTAAAAGCCAACAGATAAAGAGCCCCATTGCTAATGTTAACCAATAGCTATTCATTTCAGAGCCCATCCGCTTTCTAGCTCTATCTTTAGTCATATTGACTGAAGTGAAATGAGTGAGCGGAGTGTTTTCCATGCGGATTCACACAGGAGGTTGTAAGGATGAAGGAGGAGGAGAGACAAGGAGATGTCGAGGCAGGAGAGGAGAGAGAAGAGAAGCTTCTAACAGGAGATATCAGAAATGTGCAGCTATACTGATACCAATGTAAGCACATTTCTATTGAAATCAATAGAGCTGCTCTCAAGCTCATTTTGCTTTCTAACAAGAGACCGGTACCTGACTCACTAATGGAGCTGCCGTAGATAACACACTCTGAGACAGTTGTAGGGAAAAAGAATATGCCTGTTACTGTTAGTCTGTTACTGTTAGCCTGTAATGATATTAGCCTATTAGCTTTATATCTGTTTTTTGAGTTGCAGAATTCGAAGGCAGGTCACAGACATTATATAAAAGCACATATTCTTACAGTTTTAACCTGGCCAGAAAGTGTTTTACGTATTTAGAGGAGTCTGTCACTGAAAATTTCTGCCTCCACCACAACAGGGGTGAGAGGGATTTTGTTAATGGTTCCTACAGCAGTGAAGAAATACATTCAATTGCATGTTTTACCAGAAACAGGGTTCAGGTTACATTTGAATACACCAAGTTACACTTGATAATCCACAGATCCACAAACATTCACATCCATTGCTTTGGAAACACACACTTTACAAACTATGGGTGGTGTGACGCATAGATCAGATTTTCATTTTGTGGATCCATTTGGGAAAAAAAACAGATTTGACACTGACAAATGTCTTATCAAACCTTTCGTCTCTATTGTAATTAGTAATGAGCAATGTACTGTAGAAAGCATTTCTTACAAGCCATAAAATTTTTAGTTAATGGTTTCGTTGGTTGAAATGACAAATGTTACTAACGGTACATTATATTAGATGTAATTAATTAACATTAACTGTGTGAGGCTAAAATGAAACTTTGGTCAATGTGTGGGCAAGTATCTGCTCAACCAAAGATTATTTGTGAATTTAAAGTTTTACCACCTGGTGCCTGTAATGTGTTAGTTAAATGCTACTTCCGTGGGGTTTTTTTCTATGTTGTACTCACAGATTGAGGTTGAAATTGCATATACTATGAATTTTATAGTAAACTACACTGGATGAAGTGCTGTATTCATGCATTGAAAATACAGTACTTGTACTTGTGCTGAGAAAACACACGGCACATATTTAATTTCTGTATATGTGTGTGTAAACAGCTGTTGTAAATGCCACACAGAGCTGGCTTGCCGTGGGCCCTTTGGCATTGAAATGTCATGCTACATGGGAAAAAGCTGGGACACCTCACCCAACCTTTACATTTTAGATGCACACACCTCTCCTGCCCAGCTATATGATAATGTCACACTGAGCTGCAGACACATTCATCACCCCTGTTGTCATTAGAAGCAAGCCTCATTATACTCAGAGACTGTGATTTATTTATGATTAATATTCACAAGGGGTGTGGCGGATCATCAAGCCCCTCCAATCCATTGATTTCACTGATCAAGAAAAACATAGTAGGGAAGGAATGGGGAGGGGGGCTGTTTGGTGGGGGAAAGTGTGTGTGGATGGTGGAGCTGCAGGGACATTTCAATCATGGCATGGGAAATGAGATGAAGGAGAAAAAAAGCCAGAAGAGGGGTGTAGAGTGCCATATTCAAGGTCCCTGTATTCCCTAGTGGTGTAAATAGTCTCTGGAACTTTTCTCGGCGGCTTCATTAGTAAGTGTCTTTTCAATATTTATGGTGGTGTTAATAAAACATCAATACGCGAGACCTTTGTGGAGCGCTAGATGTTGTAGGGTGCTGCAGTCTCGGGGTTTCACTGATATTTAGATGATAAAGAGAGGTTCAGGTGAGTGCTATGCAGATTGGTAGACAGATCACAGTCACTGGACATAAAATGATTAGATGTTTGGGTCATTTGTAAAGCAGTGGAAAAATAGTGTTTTCTGCTTTGATTATGTTGGCTGTATTGATTGCCATGTGTGTAGTAATGCTTTCTTTTTGCCAGTGGACAGCTACATTACAAGGAGGCCTCTAGAGCTTGAATTAAGGAATCAATTTATGATCAGTTGACCTATTGGCTAGTTTTTCTTTGATGAATCACTTGTGTCAGTGATGTGTCTGTCAGAGCCCAAACTGATGTCATTATTATTATTTTTATTTATTTGTTTGTTGAGACCAGAGATATTGCATTTATAAAAAAAAGTATTAAAAAAAGCAAGTGGAAGAATCCCTCTTCCTTCTACCCAGGTGCCCTTGAGCACTACAAACTGTACTGGATGCTTTCGGATATAAATTATTTTAAGTGTATGAGTGAAAACAGGGTATCAGTGGAAAAAAAACATGTAATGAGATTAGTCTGATACAGTAATAAGGTTACTGGTAGTTAAACTTAGGACACCTCTGGATTATCACCTCACCAGTGAAAAAATATTTCTATAATTTGTTCTTTTGAATTTGTACAGTTGTTCGTTGTACATATGGATTGGTGCTAATTATTAACACATATTCAGTTTTTACATCCTGTTTTAGAAGTTACTTGGATAACAGAGTAATTCTGCTTAATGTAATACCCCCACTTGGACTCTGATATTCCTGCTCTTTCTCATGAATAGCGGGGTGTTTTATTTTTTGTTTTATGCATCCAGTAGTACGCACGTTTTCTTATACACTCAGTTGAGAGGCTTTGTTCACTGGCTCATGACTTTTTGTATTACATTTTGTTATTTATTTATTTTGTTGATTGAGTAACAGTTTTAGCATTAGTCACACACTTTGAAGCATCTAAATTGCTCCGCTATGCATCTAAAGGCATAACCTGCATTTGTAAATCTTATGCTATACACCTGATATTAAATTTCAAACAACTAGAACCTGCTTACCAAAAAGCTAAAAAAAGCTTCTTTTTTATTTGTACCTTTTACAGGAAAGTTCTCATCACTTTCACACAGTTACACACACTTTGCACCTGGTAACTGCCCAGTACAACCACAGTCTGACCTCCTGGTCTCTGAGCATCTCCTATGCTCAAGGCCTTTAACCCCAACCCCACTGTGGCGGTGTTTATCTAAACTGTGGTGATAATAAGAGAGTCACCCTCCTAGTCACGGGTTTTGTCATTGTTAAAGCCTGTTATCATGTTATGACATTTATCATATATCTGCTTTCAAATTATCACCAACATAATATAGCTTCCTCTGTGGTCATATGTAACTGTGGCAGCTCTCAGTTCAACTTTCTCCTGGTTTCTCTCATCACTTTCTGCTCCTTTCTGCACCCCCTGTATATTATTTATTGCCCTGCATTACTCTCCACTTGCAGCCTCCCCCTACCAGTCATTTCCCCATCTTCCCATTTTACCTTACTACTCTCTCTCCTATCCTGTTATCTTCTCTTTGCTTTCAAAGTAGTCCCATTGCTGCTCTCCTCCTTCTCTCTCTCTCTCTCTCTCTCTCTCTCTCTCTCTCTCTCTCTCTCTCTCTCTCTCACTCTCTCTCTCACTCTCTCTTCCTTCCCCCCTCATCCAGTGTGAATTGCTCACTTAATTCTGTCAAGGTTAGGCTCCGGCTCACCCTCCCGCAACTCCACATGTCCATCCTACTATCAGTCCTCCTTTACTCAGAATGGAGCTACCTCACCTCTCTAGGGAAAGAGGGAGGGGGTAGGTTGGGAGAGCTGGGGCCAGAGGTGGGCCTTGCCTGGGACACAGCTGTGAAGAACAGAGCCATCTCTTCCTCTCTGTCTTTCTTTCTCAACACATCTGGTGCATGGGGGGATTGGGCCATGTTGTGCTGTGTTGTTTTGTCCTTGGCTCAGCGTGGTTGCTGGATTCGGCCTGGCTACGCTGCAGTTGGTTAGGATTTGAGATGCGGATATGCCCAATGCTGTACCCACATGAATGAGCCAGGCTCCTCTGGTGTAGTAAGCAATGGTTATTAAGCCAATAGAGTAATTATTAGGTGCGCTATTAGCGTGGGCCCAGTGCGTTTTTTTGAGCCGTTTCTGTCCATCCACCTCGATCCAGCACAGCAGTAGCAGGTGCAGTGTCACATTCCTTGCATTATGTAACTCCACCCCAATTTAGATCTGATTTCAAATAAATGAAAATCAAGCTGCTGGTTGGCTCCTTTCTCTGCAGATATAAATAGCTTTTTCAAATCTTATCTAGAAACAGCATTGTAGAGGGGAGATGCTTTGAAAAGCAGCCCGACAATTAGAATCCCATTGTTCCGCTCCACACCCCCTCCATTCTCCCGGCTGCTTACAGTAAGCCTGAGGATCTGTGCATGTGTGCCTGAGTGTCAAGCCCTGCACATGTGTATGCATTAATCTGCATCACAGTGCGATTGAGATAGCAGCTAATGGTAAAATGGCATGTGCGTGGTGTCGTGGGTTTGAGAGTTTGTGAGTAATTGGTGTGTGTGTGTGCGTGTGTTGCTGCTGAGTGTGTCTTTGATGATGGATACTGTGCTTCTGCTGCTTACCCCACTGCTCTTCTCAGAATTAACAAGGTTGCTAAGATACAGTGGGTTTATATTAGATTAGGTTATCTGCCATTATTGCTGTTACTATATTTTACCCAGAACCGTGAAGCCCTTATTAATTTGGAAATTTACCCTGCCACGGTATGAAGATGCTGGTATTTGTGCACATTGCTCCTCTCATTTTTTCTGACAATTTGGGGGTTTGTAGTACTGAAAACCACCTAATCAGATGTCTACCCCACCTTATTACAATCTGGAGGCGGATCCATACCTCTATTCATCATTGAACCCATTTAATCTGAGCCCTGCGGCTTAGTGTTTTCATTTGACACAGAATAAACCAGTAAAATTGGAGGCAGGAGGCAGTGATATCACTTTGGTTGAGTTTCATTGGTGTTTAGAGGCATTGTCCCTCCCCTTCAGACGTCAGCCCAACCCAGTGTTTGACCCCTATAGTAGCTACTTCAGGGCTAAAGGCGCATTGGTTGCCAGTGCTAGAAGATAAAGAGCAGGAAACAATAGAGATGCCAAGTGGGCTGCTCAGACGAAGAAGGCGAAGCTCTGCCATTCCACTGCTGGTGTATTTGCAAATTTTATTTCAGATCTATAGAAGTCTTGCATCAATTTTTAGACAAAATGAACTATAGCCATAATGACAGATAAGCAGTGCCATAATTTGACTGGAACCAGACTTTGGCAGAAGCAGCTCCAGCCGTTTCGTTTTACGCTGAGATTTGTAACAGTTTTGTCAAATTGCTGATGCATGGCAAGGTGTCCAAGACTGTGTGTGTGTGTGTGTGTGTGTGTGTGTGTGTGTCTGTGTGTGTGTGTGTGTGTGTGTGTGTGTGTGTGCCGTTTATGCTCAAAAACCGTCCGGTGTGGCTGAATTAGAACAATTCTTCAGAGAAGACTGGGCCAAAATTCCTTCACAGTGATGTGAAGGACTCATTGCCAGTTGCTTACATAGGGTCAGACAGGTTTGGAGAGTTTATTAAATGAAATAATCATCATGTTATTTTTGTGTAGTATTATAATGTGTCACAGAAAATAAAAAAATGGGGCAAAAACTTTTTCACAGCACTGTGTATGTTTACAGGGAAAGAGTGCATCGCATTGTTGTGTAATATTTTCCTACATGTAATGGAAAATGTGTGTGTAAATGCGCCCACAGGCACATGTGAGCAGTGTGTTGGGTGTGTGAGTGAGAGGACCTGCTATAAGGGAAAACCCCATTAGCGTTGGAACCCAGGGAGATAATGACTGCTGACTGCTTTATGTCCTGGAAATGATTGAGTGGAACATAGTAACAGTTTATGAATCCCCTCTGCCAGTGGCTGACAGACTGACAGCATATACCCTGCCAGCTAGCTCTGGTAAAATAGACACCCCTGCAATGCTAACTTTTTCAACAGATATGTTTTCACTGGTAGACTATATATCTGCCTGTACTACAGATATCGTACCCTACAGACTACAACTTTTGTCCCAATTGAGTCACAGATTACAGTGAATTATAAGTAGTTATATTAAAAGAATATTGATTCTAGATGCTTTAAATATTTGATTCTTTCTCAAAGGACCGCATTAATTTGGAGTTATTTTAGTAGTGTGATGTAAGACATATGAGGGAAATAATCCAGAAATAATAAGAGATCATTTGAAGTACTTAACATATAATTTTCCTAGTTGATTTTAATTTTTTTTATTACTTTACTTACTACTGCTTACTTACCATGTCTTACCATGATTTTTAATTAATTTATTATTTTTCATTTTAACTCGAGTTCCACTTGCTACCTTAAGGTAAAGCTTTAGAGCCTTATTAGTTATTGGCCCAGACAAAGCTGACGGAGACATACAAAATAAATTATTAGTTTAGTTAGGAAAGTCACATGCCCCAGTTTGAACCGAAATTGTATTGATGGATTATGAACTTCTACTCGTCTTAGAATTATTTACCGCAAAATAGCAGTATAATGTACTGGTAGTGTAGCATGTGAACCAGTCTCAGCTCTAACCTCAGCTATCTTTCTCCTGCTGGTTGTCTATTCATATGGAATTGACCTTTAGTTTGCTTTATATGTACTGTGGGGAATAGCGCCCTCTGAGTTGAGACAGGGTTAACCGCATTGTGTCGTCACTTCTGCAGTGACTTGATAACGAAGCAACACTTTGTTTGATTAGGAAGCAAATGTCTGATTGGATGAGTAAATTCCAGATGGCTCCTACACTACATCCTTTAGGGACGCCAGAGATGATGGTGCAGTGCACGCTTTTGGGGGAAGGTTCAGATGTACCTGCAGAAAGGTGCGTGGGTGGAGCTTTGAGGGTGGGAGGAGGCAGCGTCATAAATTCTAGCACACCTTATCCCCTCCTCTGGCACTCTTCCTGCTCCATTGTCCTATGTTCCTTGCATAGGACCCAGTTGATATTCCTTTAATGCCCATTGGAGCTGCAGCCATCTCTCCTTCTCGCCCATTTCTCCTCTCACTCCTTCTCTCCCACAGTGCTATGGTTTTCTAGTAGGGATCACTTTCCCACCATTTTTACAAACTGCTGCAGCAGGGAGGGGCAGTTTTATTACCTTCAGTCAGGAGTTCCCCTTGTTGCTCACACGCACACATGTGCGTACACATACACACACATGATGGGGTGGTGGGTACCGATGCCTTTGACAGAGCGTGTTGATTGGTTCAGAATGGTTACTGCCTCTTGTAGGAGAGTGGAACGGCTATTTTTAGATCAAGGGGTAGCTGGGAGAGAAAGACTAAGGAGGGCTCCGTATGTGTGTGTGTTTGTAAGGAATACTGCAGTCTTGAAGGAAGTTCCCTCTTCACGCGCACAAACACACACATGCACTTATGCAGCAGTGCCCTTAAAAAGCCAGTGTGGTGTGTATTCCATGTGCTTGCTCCCCTTTTTCTCTCCTCCCTGAACCTTTTTTCTTGCTAGATTTCACCCCTCCACCCCCACCCCTGCAGTCTTTCTGTCTCTCTTGTTTCTCCGTCTCTTCCTCTCTTTCTGAGCTCGCTTGGTGTGCAAATGTCAGCACTCTCCCATTTATTTGCCAGAGCCCAGAGCACCATCCTGCACCCTCTGTTTACCTCTGTCTCCACAGCGCTGCCCCATCGGCACTGCATCATCCTCTTTCTGTCTTTATAAAGCCTTCCTTTTTTTTCCATCCTATATCCTTTTATCCCCTCTTCTCACCCTCGTTCTCTCACCCAAACAGTCTCTTTCCTCACCCCTGTTGAATTCCTTTCCTTCACATCTTCCCTTTGCCATCCCACTTCCATTTTTTACACCATTCTTGCTTCATCCATCCACTCACCCTATCCCTCCACCCCTCCTCTCGTTTATGGATCATGGCACTTCATTGGAGTAACATCATGACATTTCTAGTCTTGTCAACTAGCACATCTAGTTTTTTGGGATTAAATCCGCTGCTGCGCCACCACCATCAACTGCCCTCTGGTGTTTTGTTTTGCATCTATTTTAAGATATGAGTGTGTCCACTCACGTTTGGCCCCATCAGATCACAAAACACCTTCTTCCCCTCTTCATCCTGCTCCTCCGTCTCTCTCTGTCTCCTCTCGCTTTGTTCTTTCGGTTCTTTCTCTTCCTGTCTTCGTCTTCATGCCTGTCTCACACTATCTGTCACTCCATCCATCTGTGATCACCACGATGACTCATGTGGCTCGCACCTGCTCTGCAGTCGAGAACCCACCTTGGTTTTATAGGGATGGTGGTTGGAGACCATGAAGGTGTGGCTTCACATAGGCTCAGTGTGATCAAAAAGTGTGCAGAAAGAAGGTGCTAGGGTGGGATATTATGTTCTGGTGTATTCATACAGTGTTCATATTTCATTTGCAACATACCTGGTGCTGAAATCATATTGCAGACAATGTGTCGGCACCACCAGACATAATCTCTATAAGTGCGAACACCTGCCTTATAACAATATAAACTGACAAGTGGAATTATAACAAATGAGAACGTCCTATTCTCTCTAATTTTGAAAGAATGGTTGAGCCCTTTTGAGTCCTGTAAGATATTTTTACATTACATTTTCCTTTATAATTTTGGTGTATTTCATCATTGCTTTCAGCGGAAGATCAGTTTTTCATCTGGAGTAACCACATGGTAATCCCAGGCTAACTGTGACATGGTTTAGAAAATTAGAAGATTTTGAAAATGAATATACTTTTAGTTAGTGAGCTGGCATGAGAGTAAAGGATTTAGGGAAGTTACAATATCAGTTTGTAGATAGAATGAGGCCGTTATTATTACTTTACACTTGTATTGTACATGTATGCTTGTATTAGATTGCTTATGTATTTGTGTGCTAACTTAATTCACGTCTGTCTGTCTCTGTCCATCCAGTGAGTGACAGCTGTTTTCGAAACCTTGCAGAGGACCGCAGCGGTGTCAACCTCAAAGATCTCGTCCATGATCCCTCCCTGTAAGTATTTCCCTTTTATCTATTAATCTAATTCAACAGACAGAAAACATTTAGTAAACCTGTAGTTTCATTACCCAAAGTGTTTAATCCAGATGCTGAAGTTCTCGTGTGCCTCATGTGTGCGTCTCTCTCTATGGAAGCTATCTTTTTTTTTGTGCAAGAGCGTAACTAAGAAACTAAAAATATCTCTTCAACACAACATGTCGGAGCTCAGTGTCACCCTATGAAGAGACTTTCCCAGCATGCATGGCAACAACAAAAGAACTGCAGCACTTTGCTGTTTGAGGATGACTGTTGGTAGCTGAAGTCGTTTTCATTAACAGGGATGTGATCAGTGATGAAAGAGCCCAGAAAACAATAAACAATAATAACTGAATGTTTTATGTTCAGATGTTTTATGGCTAAACAGATGATGTTGAAATGACGTTTCAGTAGCTTTAAAAGAGGTGTGTTACAATACTTCCAAGTTTTCTGTCTTTCTTTTGGTGTAGTCTGAGGAGCTGGTTTCGTTAGTTTTAGTCAAAGAAACTTCAAATGGATGCTTTTGTCTGAAATATAATATTTATGTTGGAGCATTAAAGACCCACTCCACTCAAACAAAAATGTATATATGTCCTAAATTGTCTTGACTTCTACTAAACTGAGTGGTGTATGTGCAAAGTTTGTCACTAACAGAGTGTTTTCACAGTGTTCTGCTGAAGGGGGCTGCTGTATGTTCACTTCCTAAAAAAGGGTCTAGGGAACCAAGTCTAAATCATGAAAGCCAACTCCAGATATTTGTGTCAAGTTTGTCACAAAGTTTCATAAATGGAGCTCAAGTGATGTTTGGTTTGATCAATTACAAGCTTTATGTATAATTGCACATATCATACATCAGACAGCTTTAAATACCCGTCTCCAGACATCCAAGCTATTCCTCATACAGACACTGAGTCACGGGATCTAGCCTGTTCCCCTATAGTCAGTATCACTGGAGTGTCACCAGTTCCCCACTGTGGGACTGGACTGATTCATACTTGTCATGTCCTTTCCAGTATGTTTATTTTGAGGCTGATGTGTGTCAACGCTGAGTGTGACACACACAGAGCGAGTGTGAGGAGGCTTGTGCGACGTCATGAGTGTCATCCTACTGACTGGGGATCATCGCATGCTTATTTGTAAACTAGAAAAATTTGAAATTTGGAGCTGATTTGTACTGTCATGTTTGTGTGTCCTTTCATGAACACATGAGCGTGGCTCAGTTCATGCATGTGCTTTTAGGAATTTTATACTCTATCATCTTAGCCAAGGCAATGGTGAGGTTGGGGCTGTGTTCACTTTATTTCTTGAGCTATGATTACTGAAATTGTCTTGTTTACATTGCGAGCAACTCGATTGATGCTGGATTGCTCTGTTGTCACCGAGTATTAAGCGTGGGATTTGAACACTCAGTACATTTTGATTTATTGTTTTGAAGAATTGCATTAGAGTAAATGTTTAAATGAAACCAAGTTGGAAGTTTTAACCACACTCTTATATTTCTTATCATTCCCTAAGCATCTTTTTTGAGAAATGTATTCCTGCAGTCGTCAAAATAAAACTAGTAAGAGCCAAAATAGACCAATATTCATTTTAGGTACATGTGAATGACACTTTTAAAGATTTGTTTTCATACACATAGAGTATCCTAACCAGCTCTGTATTCCACTTACGGTTGCTGTAATAGTTAAGAGGTGTCTTGGTTTTCTAATGGCTACAATCAACTTATCAATGAATGAAGATGGGATGGATTTACTACTAATAGCTGATTAAGGGTTCTGTTGTGGCCATATTAACATATTTTGGTGTCAAGTTTGTCGATTTAAAGCTTGTTGTCTGTATTTCCCTGATGGAGTTGATCAGTGATAATGCAGAGTTGGGATCTCTGTTGCTACTAAAAAGGCTATTTAGATGGAGGTTTTGTATACAAATGAACTGGTAGACTAGATCTGCCATTAAACAGGCTGCTGTTAAACATTTAAATTGGACAGTGTGACAGGCAGTTGGTATTAGTGTCCTCGTCTGCTCTGCTGTGTTACAGTGATGACAACCAGTGCAGACAGGCTCTGGTTGACCTCCTCTGGCCTGAGATCCTCCATGCCATGTTAATCCATGCCACACCACAAGTCAGCGACTCCATCAGGTTGACCAGTCGGAACGCTGTGTCCTCAATGTGCCACTGCTGCTGTGACAGAGACGCATAGACACAGAGAGTGTGGGGGAGGGAAGGAGAGAGGGAGGAACTTTGGAGCCACAGCAAGGAGCACATAACATAAACTATAATCACAGCATCTCCCAGTTACACGAACGCATACACACACCGGCACATGCACTCACTCACTCAGTTTGGCGTTCAGGATCTGTGGGGGAAAAAAAAAATAGAGAGGGTAACAGAGGGGAGTCAAACAAATGATACCCAGACTCAAGGACACACAGATGAGGCAGAGGTGGATGTGTGAGAACAACAGAAAGTTCTTGTCTGGGTGTGTATTAGTGTTTGAATCTCAATCTTTACTTTTTCTGCGCAAGTATTGTCATAGCTAACACCAGCTCAGTCAGAAGGTTGAAGTCAGGGGACAAGCACGTAGAGACATACAGACACAAGCAAATATAAACGTGATCCTGTCCTGTTAGAGGTCCAACATCGATGAGCACTTTTAAAACTATAAATCATTTTAACCTGGATTAATTTTCTTTAATGTGTTCACGCATCATCATTCAAATGCACATCAGCAAGCAGTTACAGTCACATTCTTAAAGATGCTGCAATCTATACAGCTACTTGTTCAAAAATTAGCTAAAGGAATAGTCAGTATAAAATTTTTATTGGATTTACATTGACACGGACAGAATATGTTAAAGATGAATTAATTCATCTACCGTGTATATACAGTATTTAGTATCTGTCAAACAAAACTACTGAGTCTAAACTAAAGTCAGTTTGAGGTTGCGCCAGCAGATCAAGCAAAGGTGTAAAGGTGTGTATAGCACACGGTGTTTATACCACAAGTAAATGAAACACACATATGAGTAGTGCTTGTTTTGCCATAGATGTTAACTTTGTTGTTTAAATATATGAAGTGATATTTGATATTTTTCTTTTAGCAGGGATGTTTTAGAAAATCAAACGAGAGAGAGAGAGAGAGAGAGAGAGAGAGAGAGGCTGTCAGCACTGGTAGACCTGAACTGGGATGACATTTATTCTGTAAATAAATAGAGCACTTGTGGGGTGGAGTGGGCTGCAGAATATTTCTGTGTGTGTGTGTGTGTGTGTGTGTGTGTGTGTGTGTGTGTGTGTGTGTGTGTGTGTGTGTAGCGGCTGTGAGTGGAACCGTGGCACTAGAACCCCACACTGAGCACGCAGAGCTCTCATCACGATAAGGTTTTTAAGTGATGGCCTACTCCATACTCTTTCCTCCTTCATACCTCCATCCTTCCCTTCATCACTTTATCAGCTAACTTGTTGAGAGGTCACCCTTTGAGAGCTCTCTTACATATGGACGAACCAACATCCATGCTACTACTGGGAGTGTGAAGATGGCCGAGGCGCCCGTGTCCTCCCTTGATGCAGTGTTTGTGTAACATAGCAAGAAAAAAAACAGAGAGTGCGTTTGAGTGCCCTGTACAAAGAGGTTGTATTATTAATGAAATCACCCTGGCAGATGGGTCTCATCTTGGAACCCCACCTCCCCCCACAACCACTGAGATTTGCAGCTGGCTCACATGCACACACATACTGTATTTTTCCTCGCTTGTTACGTGTGCCTCTGATTGTCTGTCCCTCCTTTTTCTAGTTCTGTTCACGCTGGGCACTTCTCTGAATCTGTCTTTCTCTCTTGATCCTCTTCTATGTGCTCGTCTTTTATTCATTAAAAGATTTGACTTAGGCAGCTAGGCTTTCAGGCCAAAACTAAAGCCTCACTCTCGCCCAACGTCCACCTCATCTCCCTTCACTTGCCCCACTCTTTTCCCTTCTTTCCATTCTTCCACCCACACAGAAAGATTTGTCCACACCTCAAGCAAAGCGCCTTTATTCCAGGCTGACTACCGCTGGCTTGCTTTTTATGTTGAAACCCCTGCTGTAGAAAAAGACAAAGATGGGTGTTTGAGATTAAAATGGTGCAGGCCCCTTCTACTCTTAACAGGTTTCCCTAAATTCAGAGCACACACTCAAAAAATACAGCTCAGCAGTCTATCAGCAAAGATGAAACACCAAATTATGCATACACTCAAATAAGTATGTCTGAAACAATTTAATGTGCAGTACCCTCCAAACGTACTGGAATGAAAGTTCAGAATTTCAGCTTTTATTTGTTGGTATTTATGTCTACATATGTTAAGCATAGTGCCTTTTGTAGCCGCTCACCCTCCACTTCAGCAGCTGAAATGTACAGACAATAATTGCCCTTCTTCAGGTGAAAAAGAACTGCGTTGAGTTGGCAGTGTGTTTTACATCACCATCTTGCATGATTAAGCTCCTCCCAATTAGTTTGGATGCACATTGTTGTTTAATGTACAGTATTCTGGTATAAATACCATCAAATAAATACTTATACGTCTTATATTTATCTAAATGCAGCAAATACAAGTTAACGGATTGTTACAATACATAAATATAGTGCAAATATACTATACTGTAAATGTATACGAATACATCACAAGCTAACTGTATACGCCAATAGACTTGTACGTACAGATTCACAGATAAGTACTTCAGACGATGTACTGTGCCATCTACTCATATACAGTATGTCTCTAAACATGTTTCATGAACATGCAACTTCACTTACCTACAAATACCTCTGCACAGAAATGGCATCCCCGATAGTTATTAAAAAAAAAAAAAAAAAAAAGCACACACACAAACATTTGCTGGCACATAAACTCTCACGATGAATAGCAGAGCAACTAGAGGGTTCAGACAGGAGTGGTTGCCTAGGAAACGATGGGAAGGAACCCTTGTTATTCGCATATTTTCATTTGGGCTGAAACAGAGAGGCATAAAAACCCCAGGAGAGGGGGGAGAGGTGATTTGTCCTGACAGCTCCTTTACTCTCCTGAGGTGTAACACAGACACACACTCACGCACACATAAATCGGCAAATGTACATGCATGAGCACATATAAACACACACTCACAGATGCGTGCAGGGATGCCAACCTACCCCCCTTCCCTCCCAAGCACATCAAGAGAAGTAAATCACTCGTGCCACCTCTGGAATGTCAGCAAAGGTGTGCAGATGTGTAAGTGGATGCACAAGTTAGTGGGTGCTCTGGGTAGCCCTACGTGTGCAGTGTTTCATTCAAAAAGCACTTCTTAAATGATTGTTTGTGACTTATCCGCTTCTTTTATGAGACACAGACAGCTTCTCTCTGAGCGTCAGGCTTTGTTTCTGTACCTGCAGCGTTATGGTGTGTGCCTCACCTACCGCCTATCTCTGTTGCTCCGCTGCACAGTTTGAAAGCTGAGCAGAGCCGATGAATTTCCTTATGATTATTCCAGGGTGCAGAACTTGCTTTTTTTTTTTTTTTTCTTTCTTTTTTTTTTACAGCCTCTGTGAATGTAAAAGCATCTGAAAGGCAGAATAATGTTCATGGAGTTCATTTGTATTTGTCAGAGGGATGGTATCATGGTGTTTAAGTGGCTGACGCAGAGGGGAAACATGATGCAGTAGTCTCCCAAAAATAGCGCTTCTTTTAAAAGGGAAAAGGTTACATAAGGGGTGTCTGAGAAGAGCCTTCACCTTGAGCCTGGGGTTGGTGTTTTTTTTTGGCATGTCATACCCAGACAGGCCACAGGAGGTCACCATGGCTCGCCTTTCAGCAGCAGCAGCAGCAGTTGCAGCTCTGTCCTTGTCAGCGCTCCCTCTTCTGTGGGCCATCCTGTGGAAAATCCTTTCAAGAGGGGATGTTCAAGGGCATTCTCTCTCTAACTACTTTTTTGTAGTCTCTTGTTCCTCTCTGCCTCTGTTAATGTCATCGTCTTTATTTCCCTTATTTTTCCTTCATTTTTTAAAAATTGGTTATAAAGATGGTTTGTTGTCATAGTCTATTTGCAAGACTATAGAGCTTAAAGGTTTCAAAAATTAAAAAACAGCCTTTAATGAGATTTTGGACAAGGTCCTTAGTTCCTTAGCTGTCTGTTTTGTCCTCCCCATTGATAGGTGCAAGACTACAGAGGATTATCTTGCGGGGATCAATAAAGTACCTAATATATGGATTACTGTGTGTGTATTTCAGTGACTCTCTTATTTTTTCTCAGGTTGGGTGGTATGATCGCTGCCTACAAGATAGTGCCAGATGAGATAGATGAAATCAAGGTATGCAACTTATTTACTTAATGTATCTAGTGTATCTGTCTAATATACGTAGTCTATGTCTTTATTTCTATTGTGTGTGTGTGTGTGTGTGTGTGTGTGTGTGTCTGTGTGTATCAACAGGAGACTCTAGTGGATTGGTGTGATGAAAAGGAACTTAATCTCATCCTAACAACCGGAGGCACAGGCTTCGCCCCAAGAGACGTCACACCAGAGGTGGGTTTGTCTAACATGTAAATATTCATAGATTCCTTTTTTAAAGCCATGTTTGTATTTTTTTCAAAAAAAAAAAAAAGATGAAGACAAATAAAGCTGTAGATGTAGAAGTAGCATTGGCACAACTTTCTTTTGCTAACTGTAAAATAAAGCCTGAGCACTATATTAAACTGTAACCAGAAACGTGTTGAATGAGGACAGCTTGAGGTGAAACATAGACATACAGTATTTGCCAAGGGGTCATGTGAGGGAAGTGATATTATTCCACTACAACAGTGTCTGAATAACTTAGACACAAATGACGTTGGAAGGCAGCTCCCTCCTGTTTTTGTCTGTGCTTTATTCCACGTGTGTTGCAGCACTGATTAACACATCATTATAATATAATTAGCCTCATGGTCACATGGGAAATAAAGTGGCACAAGTTATATCCTTATTGATTCGCTTTCTTAAAAAAATCATGTCATCATGTTGCAAGCAATTAAAAAATATCATGTGGCAAGTGGCAGTATGGGTGAATTGAGCTTTTCTATCATTGATTAAAAAAAAAAAACAGACCATCCAGCTCCAGCGGTTTGATGACTCAGCTACATTTAAATATGAAATCTGACTAACTAAATATTTCAACCCAAGTTTCTAAGGCTTGTGTATAGGGTTCTTCTGTGTGCTGTTACACTCTGGGTACACTTTGTTGACTGGTCTGCCAGCATTATGTCATATTCATTGTTTCTTACCTAACAGTTCGGTGATACAGTACAGATTTTAGGATACATTAAGAAACAAATCGATTGTCATTGCAGGCCTTGTTAGTTCTGGTCATAACTGTTGTTTTCACAGCACATCTCTGCTTATCACATCAGATACAACTGTTTTCATTTTAGACCACAGAAGGTCTCCAAGTCTATGACCATGATTTTTTCTACCTAATGTGGATGTATGAACATTTACTTGTGTGTATATCTGCCTTCTGTTGTGCTGTAGAGGGAATATACTACTGTGTATACATGCAAAACAAACTTAGACTGCTACACTTATGTTAAATGTACTTAACCAACCTCACTCCTGCGCGCGCACACACACGCACACACACACGCACGCACAAGCAATTTGGCAGGGGATAAGCTGTGGTTCTCAGCAGTATCATTAGTCCTCATCAATCATGGTAGACAGCAGCAACCTTCCTGGAAGGAGGGAAGAAACATACACACTGTAATCACTGATAATTCCTGCTCCCTGAGTCAATGCTGTATGCCTGAGACAGTGATATCTCACTCTCTCTCTTAGTGTGTTTGAAGGCGGTACAAGACACATGACAGTTTGATCTCTATTCATCTATCTGAGGTGAAAACAGAGCGTTTGTATAATCAAAGGCCTCTTCTAAATATAAATGTTTGTCTATCTTGTTATACATTGTGAATTTAACAACGTATCCATTAACGCATTTAATTAATCATGTCTCAGCCATTTGAAAGATGAAACATCCTTAATTTCACCTGTCTGCCTCCATCAGTCTACCAATCAAGGTTGATTTAATCCCTCTTATTGCTAGTATTTCATTTGTTTCATGCATTTCATAGGTTTCTCTCGAAATAATATGATGTTATGCTGGTTTGCTTTGTCCTAAGATCCTACTTACCTTATACGTGATGTAATATGTTTGCTCACAAGAACAGCGTTATCGGTCTGCATTTGAAGATTATACTTGACCAGAGGAGCGTTCTAGGATTTAATTTGGTCACGTTTCATTACATGGCCTCATAGTCTAAGAATCCTTCACCTGTCCTTGTAATGCTCATCTCATCATACACATTTAATTAAGACTAAACCTCATCCATTTTATTTTCAAATCAGATATCTTGTGCACTCATCCGATTGTGAACTCCATCTGAACAAATCCGCCTTCCTCTCCTTCCAATCAGTGGCTTTATATTAAGTATAAATCCAACCTCACTGACTCCCTCTTTCTCCCTCCTTCCCTCCTGTTTCTGTCTCACCCCTCCTCAGTCCCACGCATACTTTTTCCCTTCCCCTCATCCCGCTTCCCTCTCTCCATCCCTCTCCTCCCCTGAGTCCAAGCCCACGATGCTCATCAGTGGCTCCTCTCCTTTGAAGTCTTTTCTCTTCCCCTCTCCCTCGCTAATGGTGCGTTTGAAGTGTCACTCAACTCAAGGGCACCCAACACACACACACACACACACGCACACACACAGCTGGAGGAGAAGGTGCTATCTTCTCCGCTATCTGTCAGGAATATGATGCATCATCCTATATGGAGTCACACGTAAACAAACGCATACCTGTGTACCGCAAGCAAAGATAGTGAAACACCACAACAACACCTCTGGAAACCACATGTTTGTGTGGTGTCGTCTGATGCAATCAGACTTCACCATACAAAGCTTGGAAGTATATTTTGCACAAAATACAGTATGATAAAGAACTAGTCTTTCCA
Source organism: Ctenopoma multispine (assembly GCA_034779795.1). Taxonomy (NCBI): domain Eukaryota; kingdom Metazoa; phylum Chordata; class Actinopteri; order Anabantiformes; family Anabantidae; genus Ctenopoma; species Ctenopoma multispine. The sequence continues at coordinate 13,075,207 of JAUYWH010000016.1, read as the reverse complement.
CAAAACCTCAGGCTTCTGCACCGACGTTTTCAGCATTAAACAGTTTAATCATACAGGCCGACCCAGAAAAAGTTTATACTTCATACATACATGGATTTATTAGGTGGTGATTACTTTATTACCTGTGGACCAGGGATTGTTAAAATGTATTTGCTAATATTGTTGATATAAAATATTAGTATGCATCTCTTACTATAGTTTGTGTTTAATTATACTCACCATGCTTTTCTTGGACAAAGAACAACACCAGTATTTTTAGCTTAAATGACACAACTCTCTCTTTCCTAAAACAAAAAGAAACCCTGAACAGAAAGTGTAAACTCTCAACTGTTTGAATGAGCCCTTCCAAAGATATTTAAGTTGGATGCATGCCTAGTTAGACTATGTTCACAGTAACAACCCTTCTCCCTCCCTTCCCTCTCTCCAGGCCACCAAGGAGGTGATAGAGCGCGAGGCACCCGGGATGTCTCTGGCGATGCTGATGGGATCCCTCAACGTCACACCACTAGGCATGCTTTCAAGGTCAGGAACACACACACTTTCACAATACTTGCCATATATATAAAAAGTGTGCTTAATTGAGGGTTTATATTTGATACAAGATTATTTAATTTTTAAGTTAGTCTTTCAAGTCATGTGTTTATGAAACAGCTTCTCTGGCCTCTCTCACATCAGCTGTGGCAGCAAACCTGAGAGTAGGGGACGGACGTTGTATGTTTAGGAGCCCAACATGAATTTACAGTCACTGACTTCATACACTCTGACATCACAGTGTGTAGCATTTCGTAATACATGAAAATGAAAATGAAGCGTATTGACTGAAAGCTTAGCGTTTCATTGTCACCCACCATGCCCTGTGACACTGAAGCTTTAAGGTGGAGGGAGAACGCATGTTCACTCCCACATTCAAACTTTCCTCTGTGTTTGTGTGTTACAGACCTGTGTGTGGTATTCGAGGGAAGACACTCATCATTAACTTACCAGGAAGCAAGAAAGGCTCCCAGGTAGGGGACGTTGCAAACACTGTGGTTCTCCTGTGGATGTCCGACTTACTGTAGGTTTACTTATGGCTGCCTTGCAAATATAAGTTGCAAAAGATTTGACCAGTGTTTCTATCTCAGATGCAGTGTAAACATGAAGCAAGGAAATTCACAAGCACAAAAAATGAAGTAATTAGAGCCAGAAACTCTTGAATGCTAGGACCATATAGCTATGTATGTGTGGTTACCCACTGCTGTCTCTTTCTCCCCCTCCATCTGTCTCCCTCTCTGCTGTTCTGACCTGCACATCTGTCTCTGTCTTGTTACGTGCCCGCTTCTCCTGATCGATTTTAGTATTTCTTTTCATCAATTACGCCACCTCTCCTCCATCTGCTGCCATATTAGTGTCTCCCTCATCAACCCTGAGTTAAAGTTAACGGCACAAGCAGACCGTCGCAGGCCTTTATTAAGATGACCTCCTGTCATAAAGATGACGGGAAAGTCCAGCTGAGCCCGCCAGATGAATCCCCTCTACATCTGAGTATCGCTTATGCACCTCTTAGCTAATTTACACTGCAGATAGAACATCAGCACATTGTATTTAAGTATTCAAGAGTCCAATCACACAATTCTATTTAGTATACCTTAACTGTTGTGTGGATTACTTCACATCATCTTACATCATAAATCATTTCACTGATCTTATATTCACTTCCGTGTCTGAAGGGACGATGGTCTTGGAATGAACGATAAGATGGAGTGAAACTCTGTTAATGCACTTCTTCACTTCTTACAATAACTAATGTACAAGGATCATTTTATACAGTAGTTACGTTACCCATGTGAGCCGTAGACCTGTGAGGTCATTTCTTACTGTGATTTACAATTAAAAAAAACAAAACCTGAATTGCAATTGTATGTTCGCTATTTGTGCAGGTCGATACCTGCATCTGTCTGTCACAACCATTTTTAAGTAGAGTAAATCATTAGGCCTCCAGGTCTGAGGTTCCCAACCTTTTTGGCTTGTGACCCCATAAGACAGAACATATTTTCTCTATTTACTACACCATCCAACATTTGGGCCCTCCACACACACTGTCATGTGGTCCACATGCAGTGTTAATGTAAAAACTAGGCTCCTGATTCTAGATATATGTTTCTTGTTTTGTACTGTCCCTGTTTTGTCTTTTTGTTGCAATTTCCTTTCACTCTCTATTTATCTCTTGACATCTCTTCTTCCCTGTCTCCTTCACTCTTTGTCTCTATGTCTCTCTCTCTCTTCCTCCCTCTCTCTCTATGTGATCCTCTATCATTTCCTCCTGCTACCCCCATCTCAGAACAGAAGTGTCATCCCCTCTTCCTCTATCCAGCTCTTTCTCTCACACTTTTGTTTCTCATCGGCTGGCAGTATATCCAGGGATTCTGTTCTTTAGTGTTTTTGACAGTTTCTCTCCTTCAGGACAAAACAGAGAATAAAAGCATAAAAAACACTCATAGTGTACCTAAAAAAATCTCTCCAGCATGCGATGAAAAGACAAAACTGGAAAGTAGAAAACGTCTCTGTCACTCCTTCTTTTGCCCAGTGCCTCACCAACTTCCTTTCACATTTCATAAACACTCAGATGACAGCTGCAAACACACCATTAACACTTTACTGGGTGTGGAGAGGTTTGGCCTGTATGTGTAAAGAAAGGTTAGGAAAGGGTGAAAAGTTTAAGGCTTGTGCTTGAGTCCATCTGCTCTCCTTTTTTGTAATTTTAATGCACAGTGGCGCAGTGCACGATGCTGTTCCTCCATCCTAGTGTAGATCCATGGGATTTATATTGAGTCAAATTAAGGTTAACATCATGATATTTAATCCAGCGATATGCATACGTTCATGCACACATTAAAACAGGACATGGAGTAGAGAGCTTCTGTTTGCAGCCAGCGTAGATATTGTAAAGTGCGGGAACAATTAATAATGTATCTTCTCAATGCTTAAAATACACAGGAAGATAAATAATTTCACAGATTAGCTCTTGTCTTGGGAGTGAGGGGAATGAAGCATTTAGCATAGCTGAGGAGCCCACAGGCACACTGACACACAGAGAGACACCAGACAGGGAAACAGAGATGAATGGAGGAAAGAAGGAGCTCAAGCTAGTGTAAATGTAGCCAGAAGGAGGTGCTGTGATCTGCTGAGGTAGAGGAAGAAATCTAAGTTTATTATTGTGCTGCCTCAATCAGGATCACGCACTGGATCATATGTTACATAGCAATTAGCGGACTGCAGTATTCCACTGCAGAAAGAAACAGCTGTATTGTAAACATTTCCCCTTATTTAAATATGATTTAGTTGTTTTTTAATACTCATCATTTTACTTTACTGTAGTTGTTAATATGAATTCAGAAATATCTACATTGCCACTCTCTGTAATCGTGTCATATTTAACAATCTCTTGCTCCTTGGCCAAAATGTCTTTTTAGAATGATTCTACTTTTGCATGGATGTTTTCACATTAAAAGCCCTTCAGCAGCTCAGCAGACATGATTTTCAGGCTTTTAACCCAACCTTTTGACCTTCTGCGCAAGTCTATAAAAAAACTAAATACATCACACAACTCCTCTCTAGTACACAATGCTTTATTCAGCTGACATCGGCGACTACTTCTGATGTGCAGGCAAGCTAAAAATTGCGAATCCAGCGTGATGTACTTGAGAAGGGCTCTAAGACTTCTTAATGTGGAACAACTGCAGAAATCTGCAAGTGTTGGGATTGATTGACAGCACTGATGTAAAAGAGATTTTATTTAATCACTGAGTAAAAACAATATTTCTGACAAAAACCGACACTCAGAATGTCAGAGTTGGATCTGGGCCTGTGGCCAGCATGAATAATGCCTCACAATAAAGGTCTTGTGCTGCCTCCACCCCAGCTGTCAGTTGAGACTCTCCCATAATTTGAATATGAATTATTACTCTAGAATTAATAGAATATCTTTTTTATTATTACATCAAAGATAGTTTATATGAAATATTAATTTAATTTGTCTCTCTGTCACTAATGTCCTCACCTTCCTTGTTCTCCTCTCCACTCTCCATCCTCACTTCCAGGAATGCTTCCAGTTCATCCTTCCGGCACTGCCACACGCCATCGACCTCTTGCGGGATGCAGTGGTGAAGGTAAAGGAGGCTGCAGATGAACTGGAAGACTTACCATCGCCACCACCGCCCCTTTCACCACCACCCAACAGTTCACCACGTCGCCAGACGGAAGACAAGGGCGTGCAGTGTGAGGAGGAGGATGAGGAGAAAAAGGACAGTGGCGTGGCGTCCACGGAGGACAGCTCCTCTTCCCACATCACAGCTGCATCTATCGCCGCAAAGGTAGCAAGATGCTGGAGAGTAGAGGGAAGGGTTTGTTGTTAGACAAAATGTTCAGCCTTCTTTGATCTGATTCCATCCATTCATCTTTACATGTTCACACGTCATTTTTATAGGCTCATATTAAAAGATTTCATTACTTCCATATAGAGCAAATTAATACCAACATGATTATTTGACAAGAATGGTGTTTGTAGAAAATGTGTTTTACCAGGCATAATTATTATAGGATTATTTATAGGGATTGTACAGTCTGACCTACTAATGTAGAATGGGACAATGTGACAGACACCTTTTTTTTAATAGTTGTGGACAGTTTAAAAGTGGATTGGCCTTGAAGACTAGCTCAAAACGTTCAGGTGCTCAAAAGAAAGTACAGCACTAGAAGATAAATCTGTAATTCATTACATATATATAATATTCCTACAAGTACTGTAGGCTTATTGTACATAATACAGAGATTACATTTCTGTTTTAATCTGCTGTGGCTGTCAGTACATATAAACACAAAGTGCTGTACACTATGATATTCAGTGTGAGTTAGCCACCTGTTGATCCAGGTGGCTAAAAGACTGTTATGCTTTTATTATCATAGGTATCAAAGGTTTATAATTACTTTTGGCATGATACAGGTAGCACAGTTTTGCAACATATGTCCTAATCAAATGTCTCTGCTGCTGCTTCCTGCTGGGTTTAAATGTCCAACATCTTCATGTGTGGTTGTATATCATAGAGCATGTGTCTTTATGTGTCTACTCTGTCTAGTCAAATGTAGCATCATGTCCATCATCCTATCCTGCCCTGGTCCTGCTTTATGGCTCTGTTGTCAGGGTAACATCCCACCTCATTGTCCAGTCACAGATGGATGTTGGTAAGGCTCAGCACCCTGACATCATCATTTTGTCATCATCATGTCAGATTTGAAGTCATTTGTCTTCCATCTGGAACTATGAGTGGGCAGAGTTGTTTAATTTTGACTTATTACCAATTATTATATTTGTTGGAATATGTATCCTCTGAGGTGTATGGTGAGTGCGTGTCTGTATTATGCATAAGTGCATAAGTCATGTCTGGATATACTGTACATATGTATGTCTTCAATATTAGTGTGTGTGTGTGTGTGTGTGTGTGTGTGTGTGTGTGTGTGTGTGTGTGTGTGTGTGTGTGTGTGTGTGT
>JAUYWH010000016.1:13055106-13065366 GCA_034779795.1 Ctenopoma multispine | reverse complement strand
GTGTGTGTGTGTGTGTGTGTGTGTGTGTGTGTGTGTGTGTGTGTGTGTGTGTGTGTGTGTGTGTGTGTTTTAGGGTTGTGTCTCCTGTTCTCATTTTCATTATAGTAATATTAAGGAAAATATTTTATGTCCACTGATTTGCTGAGTCACAAAACTACTACTGCTGGTTTTCTGGGTAGCATCTCCATTTTGGTTATGGGGTTAAAGATTAGAGATTCACACATTTTGTTTTTTTCATTGGTTGTTTAGTGTAATATGTTTTTATAATAGTGTCTTAACTCACTCACTAACTCAGCTTTTGCTGTGGCATTGGTGATTCTGTCTGAAATCGAGATAGGAGTTACACACTGTAATTAGTAGTTAGCAAAATGAAGGTTGCTTACTATTCGACTTTCAACCTGTTTTTGTACATTAATAATAAAGTGACCCCCTGAAATAAAGTAGAAAAAAAGTTACCTGCTTCTTTATTTAGTAAATACAGAAGTTGGCACTATGTTGCTGTTAATATGATGTGTATACTTCGATAATGAGTACAGTTGATTAAAATGGACCAAGATAAGATAAAGAGAATAAGATTTAAGTTGACAGGGACTGGAGTGTTCTTGTTTCTCTCTCAGTTGTACATGTATTATTTATAGCAGACTGTCACTGTGGGCTGCCATTTACCAAGATGTGGCCCTTATTTATTGATTATATACTATTAGGGTTTGTTAACCACTTTGTGGCAGCGTGACTGATCAGGTGAATCACCAAATGCGGGGATTTTACGTTAGTTACGTTATAAGGTTGATGCGGTTGTTGCAAGGCTCCCACAAGCCCTGTCTTCTATTGAAAAATAACCTGGTGGTCTTAAAATAACATAAAAACATTAAATTTGTTTAATTTGCTCGTTTTAAAGTGAAGTCAGGGCATGAAATGATGATTCTTCTTTGACTTGACTCCACCCTTTCATTCATCCTCTTCTGTCTTTCAGAGCTTTTACCTTGCTGCATTTGCAAGTGCAAAGATTATTTAGTTTTCATGTGTTTATACTGTTCCAAACACCCCATCAACTTCACTGATATTGGCATTATGTTGATTAAAGTACTCAGTGTTCTCACTCTCTCATTGTTCCTTTACACCAACTCATTCAGCTGCTGGCTGTGTGCACCTAGAGGACACTGCCTGACTTTGGACTGGCATTTTTTTTTTCTTTTGATTAATAGCATGATGTATAGCTGTGTGGCCAAGGCTGAGACTTATGGAAATCAACTCCTCCTTCACCACTGAAATGTGGGAAAGGGTGCAGTAGGGTAAATTGGCCCACGCCATTTCTATGACCTTCACTGTGTAGATGTTGCGTTTCTGGTCACACAGCCACAAGTCAGAACAACATGCACACATGTGGATAAACAGGCAGACTTAATCATAAATGTTACCCTGAGCCTGTAGTAGCAGTGTGGCTGCAAAAACCTTCAATAAAATGTCATAAATGAATACAATTGTCATTTTTTAAATCTGATCATGTTGTTTGCGATACAGCTTAGTGGTCTGCAAACTAAAGACAAATTACTAGTTTTGTGATAGCAAAGGTGAACAAGGTTTAAATTTGATTGGATTGAATTGACAAATGCCCTTCAGAAGTTCACAGTGCCCAAGGATGTATCATAATTTTTTTCTGACCAACATTTTAAAACTAAAGCAGATTTAAGATATAGTCATACAAAACACAGATGGTTTGAGTATGAAAATGATGCATTTTGTGCAAAATATTAATCTTGATTGAGTGGACTTCACTAAACCTGCATACAGCCAGGAATATACAAGCTGGTCATGTACACACGCTAGTTAACTGTAAAAAAGGAATAATGCAATGACATTCATCGTAAAGCTCATCTGATCCTAGCGGCTGAGTCACCAATCATGCTGCAGTTTCTACCTTCTGTTTTTAATTATATTTTATATTTGTTTTGTATGTTTGGTTGTTAAATATTTTGTTAAAAAACAAAACTCACCTATAGGAGTAGATACAGGTTTAGTTAGAACGTATTTGACATTGTGCAGGAAACAACAGTCCTATTCTTGCCTAGTACGCTGTCTCTATATGTGCTAACGATAGAGTTCCATAGGCTTGCAGAAAATGTATCGTGTGAGCACAGGGAGGCTGTTTTTGTGGCTGATTCTAGCACAACACCTTAAGAAGACATCCTCACCTGTCTCTAAATGTAAACACGGTAGAGGCGTTAAAAGAATATCAGGAGTGTTAAAAGAACGTTCAGTTTGTTTGTTTTTTTAAGTCCAGTTCTGCATTGTGTGAGTGGATGCTTTTCTTGGTCAGTTTAGCTGAGGACATTGAGGCCTGGTGCAGTGTTACGCTCCAGCACTGCTTTACAGCTTATGTCATCATTGCTTAAAGGTTTATTCCCCCATGGAAATGATAGATAGGACTTGTTATATGCCTTTGTGTTCTAGTGTTCTTCTTACTCACGTTTGGTTTTACCTGACACTATTGACCACAGCGTGTGTGTGTGTGTGTGTTGTGTGTGTTGTGTGTGTGTGTGTTGGTGTCCTTAGCAGGGCAGCAGTGCTACGAGATATGTGTAATTGTCCTCCTCCAGTGCCGAGAAGCTCATAAAAGTGACTCTTTGTCTCCGGGCCTGCTGGAGGTGTGGAGGATTTATGATGGAGTGAGTGAGAAAGAAAGGGAGGTGAAGGGAGAAGGAACAGAGAGTGGGAGGGAGCGAAAGAGTAAGAAACTGATGGAGAGCTAATGAGTTAGAGACGACAAGGGACTGAAAGAGAGTGGGAGGTGGGGAAAGGGAGATGGATCTAACTAAAAACTAAGGAAATGCACACAGAGGGAGCAGAGGACAGTTTGGCTATCTAGGCCTGTGCTGTACAGTCTGTCTCTCTGTCTGTTTGTTCGTCCATCTGTATCTATCCGTCCATCCCAGAGGGCAAGTCCAGCTACATACCTCACATCAGACCCCACGTGAGCTTTCTCCTGCCTTGATTTAGTCATCTTAAATCAGTATGTAAAAGGACAGAAGGAGAGCCAGACTGAGGAAGGAAGATGTGAAGAAGAATGAGTCTTGCAAAGGAGAAAAATCACATCCGTCATTTCCTTCAACAGAAACGCTCATAGGGAAACACACACACACACAGACATACTCATGCAGACCTCAGTCATGCATGTATGATTTAGCACAGCACCATATGTGCAGCTATATACGCTGCTCCTCCTCTTCTTCTTTCTCCTCCTCCTTATTGTCTCTTTTACTGTTGCATTTCCTTGCTGCTCTTTCTCACTCTTGTGCATCCTTCTCACTCTAGCCTTCCCTTCTTATCTCTCTCGCTCACTCTCTCACTAACCCTTCCTCTCTCGCCCTCCCCCAGTTAGCGAGTGTGTAAAAGTGTGTGTGTGTGTGTGTCCCTGTGTGCATGTGCCGGGGAGCTCATTCTGTTCCGACTCCAGGCAGAAGATGGTAAGTAATGTCTTTCCTCCTGCATATCTGAGAGAATGTTTACAGGTTTTGAGTGTAGAGGGGTGTTTGTGTGTATGAAGAAGGATTTTGTATTATTAACTGAATGGGCATGGGGGTGGATACACTGTGTGCGGAGTGTTTTGTAAATATAATTTGTGCTTTTGCATACATATTTGTGCATGTGTGTGCTGATGATGAGGATGCCTGAAGGAGCTTTACCATCAGGCCATGGACAAGTTTAGGGCTTAGGAGGATGAGCGTTGTGAAAATGAGAATGTTGACTACCGTGAACTAGCAGGGGGGCTGCAGGATGAGGAAGGTGCTCATGTTCCTGATGTTGTGACTGTGATGTTTCTGCAGTGTTAGGAGGTGGTGGACATGGTTACATAAAAAGACAGTGAAAGGAGGATGAGCATGAGCAAGCGAGACAATGTGCCAGTCTCACAGGACTCCACGCTCCATCAGTGTTTAAGTCAAGCAATGAGCCAGTCACCTTCTCAGAGACGGAAACCACTCCGTCTGAGCACCATTCCTCATTTAGCTGCTGTTTTTATCCAGAGTACTTAACAGTAAAATGCATCCAAAGGAACAATAGGAATCCCCTGATCCTTATGCCTGTGCTGTTTGCCTTGTCCCTGGAGTTAGCATGTGCTGTCTTCCAGTCACCAACATATCACCTTAGCTGGAGGGCTACTGTAAATGGAAATGAGGGCAGTGTGGATGAAGAAGTGTGGAAACAGCACCTTCCATATCCATGACACTTTAAAGAGCTGACATGGAGAAGCTGCATGGTATTGATGTAGTCATGGAGAATGAGTCTACTGAGAAATGTAAGCTAAATGTCAGGTTCTGCAGTGCATTTACTTTATCACTTTATTTATCACTGCTAAATTGCACACAGCCATATGGTATGTGAAAATAGATCCATGCAGGCTTTGTCAAAACAAACTGAAAATTCAAACTGAATCCAAAATTATGTTTGGATACTCACTTTTAAATCTCAACAAGATGTACTGTGTTCACTGTAAAACATTTTTCTTCAAATAACTTAAACTGTTATTTTCATATTTAATTAATCATTTTGGGAAATATGCTCATCGGGTTTGTTGATGAGATTTACATTAAATTACATTACATACAATACAATATGGAGCTACAGCCATCAGCCAGCTAACTTACAGTAGGTTAGAACAGAGTCAGGAAACAAGGGGCAACAGCTCGCCTGGCTCTGAAAGGTAAAAAAAAAACACATACCAAAACTCTAAAATATTCTTATTGTACTGACAGATTGTTCTTATGTTTGTTTAAAGAGAACACCATAAAGACTCAACAGAGACTGATTTTTACAAAGAGATTTTGAAAGTGTACTACTACTTCTCTTCTCTTTACAAAATCTGCTTAGTGTAATCTTTACGTGGCCTAGGGGGGAAAGAGAAACATGCGTTGTCAAAAGAGGTTGTCAGATTAGCAGATATTTTCAGCTCTGTTGACAAGAGAGACAACAGCTTTCGATAACTGGGTGAAAAAGGCTATGACTGTACTCTGTTAAATTCCAGGTACAGAGGGATGGGTACATTAGGTCAAATAGGAAACAGGATGCATTATAGTATATCTGATATATTGTTGGGAAGACAAGATGAAAGTTGCTCTGGCCAGAGGGAAAGTGTCCTTTAGTCTTTGATTAATATAGACTCATTTTGCCTCAATCCTTGCTTTATTTGGCTCATAGTACCCACAGACCATTTGGCTAAAATTGCTTTAGGCTTTAGCATTAAGTCAGAATCACTTCAGCTGAGTCCAGTGTGCTTGTTCATGTGTGCACAAAGCATCTGTACCAGATGGTATTTTTTTGTGATTAATATATATCAATATGTATATACATATATCTATTGGTGATATGACATGTTTTTTTAGTTTAAATACATCTACTTCAACGCGCATGCATTTTGGACATGTATCTGTATGTGCAAAGTTTGCGTGCACTGTGTGCAATGTATTTTTTGTGAGTTACTCACGCCTACCGACTCTGAGAGTTTGCCTTGGAGGCGAATGAAGAGAGAATTGAAAGTGTACAAGAGACCTTGAATAGCAAGACAAACAGAAAGGAGGGGGAGAAGACAGACAGGAAAGTGGAGTGGACGACACTGTCTGACCAGCTGTGTGCATCAGCCCATGCTGGCTGCTGATGAGAAGCAAGCTAAATTGGTGAGTAGCATAACACAGGCTTGTCAAATCAGCTGCGTTATTTCTCACTCTCCGTCACGCTGGCAACTCACTCAATAGCTCATTAATTTTTAATATATGTAGACATGGTGAAATCCATGTGAGGGCAGTGATGAATGTCCAGTGCCAGACGTCAGAGCACACAGCACATGCTCCTGGTCAGATGAGTTGTACTGATTGTTTAGCTTTTCCACTCTGTTTTCTTCCAAGCTTTAGTTTTTCAGAAGAGAGCCATCTGAATTTCTTTGTCAGTAACTCGCTGTTTTGGAAACGTAAGCATAAAACTCTAAATCAGATTAAAGCGCTATAGGCACTGAAGTTTATTTTGACAAGCATAGCAACTCATCAGAATTCTGCATAGTATATAATGCCATTCAAAACATAGTTTAGATACTAATAATATAGCTGGTTTACATGTAAAAAGACATGTTACTGTACATAAGCAAGGTTCAGTCCTTCCTACAGTGTTTAGGAGAACTTTGTGTAGTTCACTGTAGTCATCCTGTGGTTTCCTGTCAGTGTACATTATTCGAGTAGTGACATTGATGATGTCTGCTACTTTAAATATGCAGCATTTTAGTTAGTAGGCATGAGATCCATTAAAAAAAATCTAAAATATTACAGTTTAATGAGGAAAGGTTGGGAATGATGTATGGAATTAATAGTAATACATTGTGAGCCATTATTTTGATTATGATAGATGACAGATTTTTAAATACATTTTTCTTTGATACATAATTTCTGAGTTGGACGGCTTCTGGACCGACCTCTGCCAGCACAGATGGATGTTTTTGTGTGGAGTTTTTTGTTTTGATTTAAAAAAAGAAAAATCACACGAATACAATGTTGTACAGCAGCTGTCTGGGAGAGAGTGAATAATTTATCCACCAGCATAAACAGCATAGTGGCTATAGTTAAAAACAAAAACAAAAATCTAGATTCTGATTACTTCAAAAATCTGTTCATAAAAATTTGGAGTAATCTGTAGGAACCTTTCTGTAATATGTTGTTAAATGGGGCAGTGACATAACCCCCTTCCAATCTTATTGCTGGAGTTAATAAAAGTCTTCCTGTGCCTTTTGGTGGAGGCATCGTGTGAAGTACCTTACCACATCATGAATGGAAATGCTAATGTGTGTACCCAGTAGGTAATATGTAATAATTTTAGGTGCTAGAAATAAAATACATTGCATTTTCCTGTTTATTTTTTTATTTCCCATGTGATTTCTGGTTTATATTATGTCGCGTAAGATGTCTGCTGTGTGAAACATAATGGGAAAAAGGGATATTATGTTGGAGACATTTTGGATCAATGACTCACATTTTTGCACGGACCTCAGGGCTTACTTACAGTAATGAGGGGTAGTGAGGTTTGCATCTCTCATCAATTAAAATTGATCTGGACTTTTTTTCGTTTTTTTTATTTTTCAGATCTTATGTATGATATAGTATTATTTAAACCTGCAGATTTTTAGACATTGTTCAGGTGTTATTTCAGGGTTTGTCGAATGTAGCAAATTCACACAAATAAAAAATAAAGAAGAAATGTACTATTTAACTCACATTATCTCAAAACTGTCTTTTTCAAACTTATAAGCAAGCCACGTTTGTGAGTGCATACACTAGAATGGGACAGTGTAGTGGAATTGCAACCACAACAAGAAGATGCTTCTGTCACTAAAAGCTGCAGTGATTCTCCATCACTGTCTTCCCACAGCAGAAAAGCGTTTGATGTGCAGGTAGAAACAGTGACATGAGAGTTCTCTTTAGCTTTTTGTCGAGCATTAAAACGAACACTCGGCAAACAATTTGATGTTCTCAGATTTAAGCTGATGAAAAATTGACACCAATGTTCAAAATGTGTGATGTTTTCAGTGGAACCTCTTCTCCTTTTGATGTGATGGGGAGTTAAACCCCATGCAAGTCCTACCTGCTGTCCTAGCCTGTCCTCTCCTATCCTGTCCTGTCCTGTCCATCATGCACATGGCTGCCTTGGCCCATATGAGACAGTCACACAGAGACCTGTCACGCAGATGTCCTCCTGAAAGAGAGAGGGGGCTGTCTGCTCCACCTGTCAGTCTCTGTGTGCCCCTGTCCCCTGCTCAACCTGGCTTTGGCTCCGTTAACCCTCTTTTCTTCTCCCCTCCTCTCTCTCGCGGCACCAGGCGCGGCTCCCCTCCTGTTCATCCACCCTAAGCATTGCTGAGGTACTCCTGCATGTATTCTAATGCATCATTACGGCCGTCATCATGGTATTGGTTTCTAATCCCTCCATCTTCAGCAGCAGTTTTTACTTTGAGCCTGGCATGATTGCTTCTACCCTAAACGTCCAATCCCTTCTTGTGTGTGTGTGTCTGTTTCTGTGTGTGTGTGTGTGTGTGTGCGCTGTCCTGCCTGCTGCCCTCCTACTATCTCTCTGTGTTGTTCTCCACACTACCCTCAGTCCCTGCTTTTTCTCCTGTCTGTTTTGTGTGGTTGTGTTCATGTTGCTTTCTTCTCCAATTTTGTCTTGTAGTAAAATGTCTTGTTAACGTCACTGTGGTACACACACTGTTCTAACATTTGCCTTGTTTCCACACTCACACACCCTGCAAAATGAACACGCCCCCATCACTTTGCACATTCCTCATCTGTGTTTCAACCTCAGAATTGAAGTTGAAAGATGCTTGAATTATGTATTTGAATGAAAGTGATATTGCTTGCACAAACAAAGTGTGTTTCTCTCCCTGTGTGTATACGCCTCAGTTCCTTAAAAAGAACCTTCCACCTCACACACATATCAGCTTGTAACAACAGAAAAGGTTCTGAATACAGTCTGAACTGTAATTTGCAGTCATTCTATACTTGTTACTGTGGTCAAAACCAAGTGACTCTGATCCAAAAATGATAACGACATGGCCTCAGTGGAACAGTGCTGAAATTTGTCAATTGTCATATTAGAATCCATTGATCACCTGCGCATGAAATAGTGCAGTGATGTTCCGTTTAATCTTATTATCATATATATGTTTAGAGATTATTTAGTTTTAGGTACTGTACCTGTGTACAAATCAAAACTCCGAAAGTTATTGTTATTGAATCACTGTGGTCTTATCAGTACAAGTTACAGTTTAATATTTGTTCTTAAACCTACATTCAGGTCTGTGTAGTGACACAGTTGTCATCATGTTGGCACCACCACAATGGAATTGAAATTAATGAAACAGTCAAGATGTACTTCAAGTGTAGACTGTTATCTTTAATTCCAAGGGTTAATATGCTGTATATATAATATTGGATGAACCATAAAGGAATTGCAGCCAAAACTTTTTGAAAGTGGCTCAAATATTTTCCAAAATATCTGTTGCATTAAGGTTATTATTTTATCTATGTTATCCATAGAGAGATATCAAAAATATTATTATGGCCAAATCAACTATATTTCTTGCACCAGTCGGTAACTGTGGTGGATGATAGTTGGCTTTGATGAGGAAAAAGCAATTTTGGCTAGATCAAGAACAACCTCCTGGTGGTTGACATATTTGTGTCAAAGATAACAATCAAGAGAAGACTTCCCAAAAGTAATTACAAGTACAAGTAAATACAGAATCGAAGGAAGTTCTGCAACAACATCCTTTGGAAAAATGGGTAGAGTTTGGAAAAGGGAAGAAACCGTTCATGATCTGAAGCATACCATCTCATCTGTGGTGCATGGTGGAGATAGTGTTATGGCATGGGCATGTATGACTTTTTTTTTATTAATATTAAATGATAATGTATATCAAACATGTTTCTGGCAACATTAAACTAATTTCACTGGTTTTTGCCATGCAGAAGAACTATGACCCAAAGCATACCGCAAAAGCAACTCAGATGTTTTAATAAGACAAAACAATGGCCTGCAATGGCCAAGTCAGTCACCTGACCTGAATCCAAATGAGCATGCATTTCACTTGCTGGAGGCAAGACATCGTCAAATCAAGCGGGAAGGAAAGCTACTATCGACAGTCACTGACTACACAGTTAATGCAGGACTTTCAACCTTTTTGAGTGGATTTCAAATCTAATGTGATGGTGTAAATGATGAAAATTGTGTCACGGTCAAGATATAGTCAGTACATTCAGTTTTAGTTTATCACAGATGTATTGGTACTGGCATGTATGTCAGTTGTAATAGCAAGAATGTCATATTATTTAAAGTCTTTAACATAAAGACTTTAAATAATATAAGTTGATTACTGTAGTGCCATTACCTTTAAATGTTTCTAACTCGTCACATCTAGACAGAAAGAGGCCTTGTGTAGTGGCAGGGGTCAAGCAATCACTTGGGTTCACTTCCACCTGCGTACACACATACGTACACACACACATACATACACTGATGGAGAGATGTGATCATACCAGCAGTGCTCTACTGGTTCTGTCTGTTGTGTTAGTAGTGGTTTATTTTTAAATGTCCTTTGATTTGATTGCAAAATGTGTGTCAGGTTAATACTGGTTTAGTTATAGGATGTACGTGCACAGTGTGTGTGTGTGTGTGTGTGTGTGTGTGTGTGTGTGTGTGTGTGTGTGTGTGTGTGTGTGTGTGTGTGTG
>JAUYWH010000016.1:13027210-13055006 GCA_034779795.1 Ctenopoma multispine | reverse complement strand
GTGTGTGTGTGTGTGTGTGTGTGTGTGTGTGTGTGTGTGTGTGTGTGTGTGTGTGTGTGTGTGTGTGTGTGTTTTGGTGTGTTTGTGTGCAAAGTGAGCAAAACTGTGAGAGCAACTGTTTTTAAAAGCACAACTAAGTGATGGTCAGAGTGGGTGTGCATGCCTATTGACTGCACCTGTGTGAGTGTGTGTATGTGGCATGAAGTTGAGTGACTATGCTGTGGCTTCCCCCAGGCCTCAAGGAGAGAATTCAGGGCTCACCTGGATGAGGTCATCACGCTCAAGTCAAGGTACTCTACCTTGGACCAGGTAAACCTGAAAACCTTCTATCAACCTCTAACTACCGGCATGCAGGCCACTGGCATCCCACATAGCACCTCACCACACTAGAGACACATACTGTATGTACACAGACAGGGAGGCAGCTGAGGGAAGCACACAGGATCACACTGGGCCACCACCTGTTATAGAGTGAATCACTTGAGCAGGTTAGTAAAGTCACTTTAGTTCGTGGGCTTTTCTGATAATCAAAGCAAAACAAATACAATATAAACATCACATGGTGGCTTACATTGAGCTGTAGTGGATATACAATGTAATTACATTAGGGTAAAATTATTAGTGTAACAATATCAGACTCAAAGATTCAACTTGCACCTGGTATTAATATTGCAGTTTGTTTTCAGATAATTAAAGCTAGGTCTAAGGTGGTCTGGCCCACGTTGTGTTAAGATCTAAGTGCAAAGGCAAGTCATTTGCTGTCATTATCCAGATCCACAGATTGCTTGTTAATACCAGTTGATGCACAAATGCACACTTTACACTTCCATACATAACAGATTTTTATGGGGAGAGGATTTTGTTGCATAATTCATTCAGAGCTAGTTTAAGAAGCAGTGTGGGGTTACACATGGCAATACCAAGATGAAATGTCTGATCAAAAGACATGGGTGTCCGGCAGGATTGCTCTAGACGTTGCCCTGTGTATCAACACCTTTAGTGCTCAACAACATTCCTCCTCATTGCCTCTCTCAAGATCTCCGCCAGTACTCATTCTCTCGTTCATCACCCATCTGGTCATTTGATGTGAGTGTATCTCTTTGTGTGTGTTTGTGTGTGTTTGTGTGTGTGTGTGTGTGTGTGTGTGTGTGTGTGTGTGTGTGTGTGTGTGTGTGGTGCTGGGTTAACAAATGAGACACGAAGCAGCATTTGTCAAGCCCAAGACAAAACATGAATACACCACAGTCAGTGAAGAGCGGAGGCCTTTTCCGAGACACTCACTGTCTCATCACTGTGTCACTCCTGTTATTTTTTGTTGTCGTCCACCCCCCCCCAGTCCTTCGGGAGGAAGACTTGGCTCTGGATTCAATTCGATTCAATTGCCACAGTACCGTTTTGTTATGCCCTCTACAACTCTGTCGCTATCACTCCAGCGTTTTCTCCCCCGCCCCATCCCTTTCTCTCTTTTGCTCCATTCCGTGCCTCGCTGCCTTGTCACAGCCCTCTCCTGCTCACGTCGGACAGATAAATCCTCCCCTTTTTGCATAATTTCTCTGACAGCTCCTTTGTTTTGTGCTGAGCTCAGCACAGTAGCTGTTGCATCCTATCATTTCCTGGAGTGTCTCCTGAGAGGGCCGGTTATTGGCCTCATTGATTTCCCCCGAGCATCACACAGACTCTGGGCCATGTGCTTCTTTGACCCGACCACACTCACTATTCTGAATCTGTACACACCAGCACCACTGACGTCCGTGCTCCATCCCATTGATCTTCCTGGCAGAGCTCCATGGCAACCCATCGTCAAGCTGTTTCCGCAGCGACAATGAGGTTGGAGTGTATAGTGATTAGTGATGCCGGTGATGCTGGTGACACCAGTGTGTGTCTGCATTCCTAGCATGCAACAAAATGCTGTTAAGACTAGCGATGCATTGTTAGGCCCAAACACACACACACAGACTTCAAGAATGACTTTGAATGATTTTATTTCTATTTTATTTTCTAAGACAGTTGAAACCTGTCCTTCTTGTGTTTGAGTATATGATGTGTGATTGTAATCATTTGCATCTCTCATGAGCCCATTCTCTACTCTCGTTTGATCGGTCTCTCACCAGTAATGTGGGATTGCAGCAGGGGGTAGATTAGAAACGAGTGTAAGAGTGTATGAATGTTTGCTTTTTTGCCCCCCACCTTCCACCCCCTCCATATGTCCACAACACCCCATTCTAAATCTGCACTCATTCTCCACATATTCCTCACCTTCTAACACACACAGCCTGTAGCTTTTCCACTGTCTTCATCTTCATATCCAAACTGTCTTCCCCCCCCATGGCTCTCTGATGGTATGATCTTTTCTACTGAGCTATTATTTTGTCATACTGAGGTTGTTTTCCACCCGTGTCAGCCTAAGTGTCATCACTCCACACTGCATTAAGGATTTTTAGCTAACGGTTGGCTGCATTAACCCTAGCTGCAGGGCAGATTAATGAAACATTACTATAAAGGAGTAAGTGAAAGTGGATTAGGAAGCAGAAAACTTGATGATTCTTGTGGATTGTCTGTGTGTTTAAAGAGACTAACTAGGTAGTAAGATTCTGATTTAATTGTTTTGCGTTAATCGTGTCTTTATTTTATTTTAGATGTCTTCTGTAGTTCATTTTTAGAAGGTACACCTTGTACAAAAATGTCCTAGATGTCGATCGTTTTCATATGTGCTTTTCAATGTCTGCCAGTTTGATTTGTGTCTTGCTGTAGCTGTATTTAGCTCCCTTAATCCCTACTTTGTTTTGTTTTTTTATTACACCTCTTGCTCTCTCTGTATATGAGGGCTTTGCAGATGTGGCACATTGAGAATACACAGCGGCCGCCATCGCAGAGGTTCACTGGAAAAACAAATGACACTGCACTGATAAACGGATGCTATATCTGTCAATTCAAAAACAAGTTCAGTTCCATAAAGTTAAAATGGAATATAATTATAAACACTAAGAATAAACAGAGTTTTTAGCTACAGTTACAAAGTCAGCTGTCTTGTCAGTAGGGCAGCAAATGCTACAAAGGAAGAGAGGACTGTCAGAGTTCAGGTAGAATAAAATACATGTTAGAGCAGACAGATACACACTGACAAACCACCAGGAAATTATAAAGCTACTGAAGCACAGTAAATGTCTGATCCTTGTCTCTACATTGATGTAAAAATGTAACATTAGCTTTTGAAAAATAAGCTCATATATCTCAGCCTCTCAGACTCATGGATGAACCGGTTAGAATATGAATCTGGACAGATGTAAACTGCAACGTGACTTGTTGGCATAGACATACAACTTTAAGGCAGTAATTCTAGTTAAAATCTCAAATTTGCATAATGAAAGTAGCTTAAATAATAATACATGCAGATACCAGCAGCAACATGACAGAATGAAGGGGATATAGTTTGAGTGTGAGCATGACATTTGTCTCACAGCATCCAACTAGACAACATCCACATATATAACGTTTTCGAGAGTTTACGTACAAGTAAATCGCAGCACACATATGAATTAACATAGGCAATTAAATTATGTGTTTAAAGTTCAGTCAAAAGGTGATTTAGCTGTTCATGGTTCTTACAGTCACCACTGACCTCCAGTATGGCTGCCACGGGGTGCATTATGCCACTTGAAAAGCCCACCACTCTCTTACTTTCTATTTCTCTATTTCTATCTTAAATCTCTCCTCACTGCTCCTCTCCCTTTTCCCGCTAGGGTTGCCTGTTGTCGTGGATGCCTGTCTGTCTGTCTTTGTCGTTTCGCCCGTCTGTCTGTCTGTCTGTCTGTCTGTCTTGTCTCTCTGTCTGTCTGTAGTGTTGTGATTGCTGGGACAGATGCACTGATGCCTGTGATTCGATGCTTTATCTCCACTAGCTCCAGTGTAGGTTGGAGGGGCTTAAAGATGATCGCAGGAGGACCTTCAGCTCTCGAGTAACTATCCCGCCCCTCCTTGCCCTTCCCTCACCCTCCTCCGAGGAACGCGCAAAACAAACGCCCCACACTGTGTCCCCCCCCTCTCCCTCCTCGCTTGCCTAGCTATCTCTCGCTCACTCTCTTTTTCTGTATGTCTCCCTAACTGTCTGTTCCCACTGGTCTCTTTCTCGTTTTCAATCTGTCGTTCATTACATTACTCGTTGTCTCACTGTTTCTCTGTCTGGCCTGTTAGGATTCTTCCTGTCTCTGTCTCCAACACACATGTTTCTGTTTCTTGTTGTTCACTTTCTCTGTCTGTCCGTCTCTCTTTCTCTTTCTCCATCTGTCTGCCTGTCCCTCTTTCTCTCTCTCTCTGGTTAACATGCTCTGCTTTCGGTAGCTATGTCTGGTGTGCTGGATGTTTGTTAAGTAGATGCCTTCAGGCCGCTGTAGTGGTCTTTCTTGTTTTTGTCCTTTTCTTCCTGTTTTCCCTTCTTTCTGCTATGTCTCGGCTCTGTAGTTTAATGAAGTCTGTTTAGTCCGTGCTTCCTGTTTTTGTTTGTTTCAGTTTTTTTCCGGGCTGTGAGACCACGTCGTGCTGACTCTCGTTCTTCCACCCTCTGTCTTTCTATCTGTCTACCTACCTGTATTTTTCTATCTCTCTACCTTTCCATCCCTCCTTTCCCACCATCCCACCCTGCCTCACCACCCATCTCCCACCTGTCCACCTTGGCTGTTTGGTGCCCAGTGGTGTCACAGTGTTAGCTTAGGTATGATGGCGGTGAGGGAGGGGAGGAGAGAGAAAGGGTTGGGTGGGTAGAGAGACCCTCACCTTCACCTTGGTGTTTTGGTTCTTATACCCAACAGGTCACAAACATTATTGATAGCAGCTGAAACAAAGAAAGATAAGATGGTCAGAGAAGCACAGGATGGACAGATAATGACGGACAGACCAATAGGAAATCGGTTATGTCAGTCGACACATTTTAATATTAAGGTAGATAGGCAATCAGATTAGCAAGCACCCAAAAAACTCTAATTTCAAATACTGTATCTTCACTAGGTTTTTATCAACATTTGGAATCAGAATTAATCTGTGTGCTTTCACTCCTCCCAGTTTATCCAACTGGGCCTATATTTGTGTAGATGTGTAAAGATTAATGATGCCCTTATTTTACGCCAAACCTGTAGCCTAACAAACTGTGCCTGTAATTCTATTTTATGTATTTTGTCACTCGCAGTTGCTGAGCTTCCCAAAAACATCTTCATACTTTAAATACCATGTTAAAAAATGTGGTCAGCCAGAGACTGGCAGCGTCTATCAGTAGTGGTGAGATGAAAAAGGGACCATTTGTTTGTCCTTTTACCACTTCTGCTTGGCAGTTTCCACTTAGCGTATGGCCTCTCTTCTTTGTTCTTGCCTTTCTTTGACACATATAATCTGCATTGCACTTTAAAAAGTAGCTTGCCACAAGGGCGAAAATCGGTTTTCAGTGCTATCTCATTTTTAAGTGTCATTTTTCACCTCATCACTGAGGGGTGTGGTCAGAAATGTGCCTTGCTGCAACTGTAACCCTACAGTGACGTCATAGTATCCTGGAGTAAACTGCATTCACTGCAGCAAGATGAAAGGTTAAGAGTGGAGGTGAAGAGATGTTTAGTTTCTCTTCAAATTCTTTACAAACTGAATAGACTCCAGTGTCTGATCAAATAAGGTTTTTTACTTCCACCAAGTGTTCAAGCACCAGGAATTAGACGAACAGTTCCGACGAATTACTTGCTCCAAAAAAGAAAATGGGTTCACAGGGAAATGTGGTCAACATTTAAAAAAACAACATTATCACATAACCGCAATTGTTTTCCATCAATTTCTTTTGTTTTAGGTATAACGCCGACAAACATTACTGGTACCACAGTTTTGTTTTTTTTAGTTCTTTATTCACTATGATCAGCAGAAAGTCTCAAGATGGTTTTGGGAAACTCAGCCCAGCTTTAACCCCGCTCTTCTCTCCTCCTCACCTTACCATAGATTACAAGTAGTTACGCGCTAGTGCAGCTACCATGCAGCATCAGCGAATTTCACAGAAATCCTGTCGTCCTGCACCACATCTGAACAGCCACTATCTATATGCAGCACTACATTTCCACTGCATTTGATGTTACACTGTAGCATAGTTAATACATGTGTTATGACTCTGTGATACGATATTGTCACTCTGTATGTTGTTGCCTTTGTCCATATATTTAAGTGCTTTAGTCTAATAGTAGTGTGACCTGTCAGTGCATTTATCAGTGTGAATATCACCTGTGCTATGATGATGTACTGTAATGTGTATAGTAAAGTGATGATAATGGTAATGCAGGAGATGCAGTCATCTCCCAACAGCAGGATAAAGTGCATAGTGTAGTGTGACACATGCCAATGTTCCTGACTGTTGTATAAACAGCTTTTCATCTCAAAGCATGTCAAAAGAGCAGCTTGGTTCATCTCAAATTACCGCTCCCTCTGCTCTCTCTCTCTCTCTCTCTTTCTCTTTCTCTTTGCCCTTCGTCTTTTGCTCCCAATCGTTCCCTCCATCTCTAGGTGCAGTCACGATGCAGCAGCAAAGAAAATATCCTAAGATCAAGTGAGTACCAACTTTCCAATTGAAAAGCACTGTATCATAGCTGTATGTCACCAAGTGTGCTCTCAAGCACACATAAATACATTTTAAACAAGCATGTGATGTGACAATGCAAGCGTTGCTGCTGTTTTTGTCTGTCTGTCTGTGTGTGTGTGTGTGTGTGTGTGTGTGTGTGTGTATGTGATGTTTTGCCAGAGGTTGTTAAGCGTCATGTTAAGCATCAGAATATGCTGTAGGAGCGTAAGTGTATGTTTAAAAAAGAGAAATTGGGTCAGGGGAAATCAAGGCAAAGCGCCTATTCTTTGCTCTGAGGCAGAGAGGCAGAGGGAGAGCGAGGCAGAGAGGGATGGGGAGAGAGAGCAGATTACACATTAGTTACACCTTGTTTTGTTCCTTTTACCTTTGGAATTATTAGAGCAGTATTATTAGACCAATATGGCTGCTATTGAACTATTCTATCATCCAGCTAGGTTCCACAGCAGCTGCAAACAAACAGGACCATTTCTTGTCAATCTTTGCTCAGGTTTGAATTGGGTTATTGCACATATACAAGGTTAATGCACAAAAAAAATCATGTTAATCCAGGTGTCTCGGTGACATTAGTGTGAAAACACATTAGATTACATGTGTTTATTTATATAAGTGGATGTTTTGCATGGATGCACCTTAATTTTTACATCCACAGTGCACTCAGATGAGATTGAATTTGTTAGTAGGGTGGTTGCTATGAAGTTTAACATTTTGGCCAATTGGCAACAGGGTACTGGAATATTGCAGGACAAAAATGGCCTCAAAAATTTTTCTTCAAATAAATACATAAAATAATGACTTCAGACTTGATAACTGATATGAGGTTCCACAGTGCGGTATCTGTTTACCATGTAAAAAACATTATACTGTCTGTTTCACCTATTTTGTGATACTGATTGTGTGGCAGTGTTATAATGTCATATGTCTTCTCAGGTCACAGTGCAGTGGACATCACCAAGGTGGCTAGGAGGCACCGTATGTCCCCCTTTCCCCTTACCTCTATGGACAAGGCATTCATCACTGTGCTGGAGATGACCGCCGTCCTGGGCACTGAGATCATCAACTACAGAGGTGAGGACAGATTTGTGTGTGCTTTTAAACATTCATGTTGTCCGAGTATGTAGTAGAAGGCTAAATAAATATACCCTGCAGACAAACCCTCCTCTCACCCACATAAATGTCCCACATTTGTTCATCGTAATCCGTGACATGTCCAATTTATCTTCCCATTACATCTGCTGACATCAGCCTCACTGTGACACTCACAAGTGGACACCCCACTGAATCAGCAGCCGTTGTCTGCACGTACACAGTGTAAGTCATGCAAACAATCAAATATGCCCACATACATATTCACACACACATGCTCCTTTTCTTGGCTACAAGGGCACATACAGTTTATGACAAACCTTTTGATCTATTCTGTGTGCATGCATGTTGCACAGTAATCGTTAAGAACTGGAATACAATGTGGCACACATAATACACACACAAACATTTATTATGAAACATTTATTTTCTAAAGCTCTTAGACTTAGGTAGATCTCACTGCCTGCTTACTTGGTGCATTTATTGTTCAATAGAGAAATACAATATTCAATCTACAACAAACAAAACTTGTCATCTTTGCCAGCTAACATGTCACATATAGCTAATAGGGCCCCTCATGTCACTGGAACTTACTGATTATGAGGCAGGGGAAAACACACACAAGGTAGTAGTAGTAATGTGGACTTGGGGGTGGGGGGGTGCAGATCAATGATGATAGGAGGTGGAAAGAACTCTTACTTTTCCCAGGTGTAAAGTAATGTTTCATGTTCTTAGAAAGGGGAGTGAGCACAGCTGGGAGGCGGACAGAAGGGTAAGGAAGAGAGGAAGAAGGGATTTAGATGATGAAATATTTAGACAGACAACAGCTGGAGTAGCTCCCTTTCTAGATTAAGATGGCTCTGAGTGAGTGTATGTGTGCGTGCTCATTATTGTATGGTGTGTTAATGAGCGTATATTATGTTATTTTTGCCTATCATGAGTCTGGCTGGGATCTAGATGTATCTCTCTTTTTGTTATCATAAAGTTGTAATAAACATATTCATCTGAACTAAAAGTCAGTATTTGCTTAATGCTGTATTATAAATTTGCACTCAATTTAGATAAAATATTATAGGTAGCTTTAATTATATTTATGCAGAAAAATGTATGCTGTGTGCATGGCATGATGTTGGCAGAACAAAAATGTTGTGATGATGTCTTCTGTGCCTTAAGGACTATCACATACCCTTTAATAAAACCTGGACATTCTGCAAGTGATGTTTTGCAAAGCATCTGCTCAAACACCGTCTTTGCTGCTGCAACAAGAGATCACCTCTGTTCTATTTTTATTCACAACTCAGCTTCAGCACCTCATACTAACAAGCTTGGAAGGACTAACAGTTGTGGAAATACCAGAATATCTCAGATGAAAGGCTTTTGACTTAAAAGAAAAGATATGAGGATTGGACAAGAGCATGTGCTTCTTCTGTGCCATTAAGATGCATACAGCAGCTTGTTATGACAGATGTGTGTATGCATGTGGGTGTCCTTCTGTGTATATGCATACTTGTTTTCCCTCAACTTATTGATATCAAAGCTTAGATCTTCATATTAACATTTCTATAAGCATAAACATCAGAGAAATATGCTATATATACAGCCACAGCAGCTTATGGTATTTTAGTGCCCAGGTTTTTCTCCTCTGCCCACTCCCTGTCTTTCTTTCCTTCCTTCACCTTCTCCAAGTTATTGTCTTCAGTCCTTCTCCCTGAGTGATTCCTGGGTGTTTTTAATTTGTCAGGTTTGTAGAGTTGATTAAAAAGTTTAGATACAGAGACTTGTACCACTCCACTTGCAGTAAATGAATCAGTGAAACCTGATATAGAAAAGACAACTGCGTGTGTTTGTGTGTGTCACGTGTGCTGGTCAGATGGTGAGTCATACAGAGAGATCCTGATGTGTGGTGTCACGCTCAGTCTCACTTTATAACACATATACATTCCTCCAGCGCATATGTCTCTCTGTGTCTTCATCCAAATCAGGTGCACTGTCTCCCTCGCTCTGTTTTACTCTGTCTCTCTTTCTCTCTCCAGCTGTCGCTCTCTCCCTCTGCCACTCTTTGCCCAACTGTTTCTCTTTTCCTCATACTTATGTTCTTCCTCTTCTATCACAGATGGGATGGGTCGAGTCCTGGCTCAGGACGTTTATGCCAAAGACAACCTGCCACCTTTCCCCGCTTCTGTCAAGGATGGTTATGCTGTTAGAGGTAAGCACTGTGGATCGTGGATGCTCTTTCTGACTGTCTGTCTTAAATCATTTCTGTACCCTATATAACCTGGGAACATACTGTAGATTATAATTTAAGTGCATATTTAGTGCAGATGATATATTTATATTCTGCTTCAACCTGACACACTACACATGTGACTCTCACTGTAAATAATTTATCCATAGTCACTGCTATGAGTGCTAAGGAAGTTGCAAGGCATATGCTAGATTCAGCTGAGGTACTAACCAGGCTAGTGTGTCTTTCTTCCTACCCAAATGACCCAGCTGTCCCAGTTAGACTTGAGCAGGTCATTGGGGCAGTGTAAAACTGCCTCAGGAACAATGTAGGGGCTTCATCTGCCAAGGCAAACTTGTAGGAAGAATGAGGGACTTCTCTGTAGGACATGGTGGATCTCTGCTCTATAGGAGGCCAGAGATACTGAAGCATTAAAAAGCTCTGAGCTTTCTTTTGTTCATAGAAATGTGCTTCAAAGCATTTCCTACTTACAGCAGTTTTCTATGTGAAATTCAGGCAAAGTTGGTTGACTTCTTCTGGCCAGTAAGTCAGTGTCTTGGAGAGCAGTAATCGCCTTCTTAACCTGGAGAGTTGGGCGGCAGCTTGTTGGCTCCAGGCAGCTCAAGAAGCCTTGAATCTAACATCTGCTGTTAGCTCTTGCTGATGGAGTAGGAGGAGAACGCCACAGGTCTCTCTGGATTTTATGCATCTGTCCTGGGGGCCTGGCTCAGGCTGAGGAGTACATGTGCAGATTTTAGAGATTTTATTGTCTAGGCTGTGGGTGTGGAAGGAGCCAATAACCTTTTGCAGTTTTGAGAAATAGTTCGGATTTTGTTCTTATTTACCAAGCAGCAAAACTGACTTTTAGATGTTACTGGGGGTTAGAAAATCCTTTAAAAGCTGAAAGAACTCACTTAGGCTAGAACACTAAATGAGTTAAGAATAGTCCTTAGTTTAGAACTGGAGGTCTGGTGATGTCAATATGAGCTCTGTAGCATAACCTGAAATGAAAAAACTACCAGCAGAAAAAAGGCTGGTGTCTTTCTGTGATCTGAGCATGCTGTGGTTTGAGAAGGCAGGAGGTAAATCAATGTACAGTATGCCTCATGCGTTAATGTCCCACACTTCAAGACACGTCCTTAAATGTAGAGATAAATGTAGGGTAAAATCTGTTGACATACTGTTTCAGTTGTGCCTGGCTCTAGTGCTTGATAATGGTGGAAATCTCACTGAAGAATACTATTCCTTTTGATAACTAGCAGAGAAACATGATTACAGTCATGATTACTTGTTAAAGCATGATAATAAATTCATAATGTTTTTTACTATTTGTCTGTTCGTGAAATGTTTAATTAAATAATGTCAAACATCAAGGTTTCTCTATCTCTCCTACTCTTGCAGTTTATCTTTTGTTCATTCTGTAGCCCACTCCTACACACACACATACACATACCCAGGTTTTCAGCTGCACACATATGTAATGTTACTAAATCTTTCTTATTTTTCAGCGGCTGACGGCCCAGGCGACCGCTTCATCATCGGAGAGTCCCAAGCTGGAGAACAGGTCTGCGCCCATGTTGACACTCACTGTGGTTACATATGCTTTGTCTCAGTAAAAAAAAATACTCTCATGAAAACACTGACACAACCTGTGTATGAAAATAAATGACTTCACTTTTGTCCTTCACCTCATGCTTTGTACAGCTGAAATCGCACATCAGTGTTTTCCCACAGCAGGTGACAAAAAGCCCTTCACCTGAAAGCAGGACTAGAAAGTCACAGTGCTGCCAACCTGTAAAATCGATTAGACCTCTGAGACAAGAGTAGGCTACAGAGGTTTAGTGACTACAGCAACATCTCATCGTGAACAAAATCAGCTTGCCTGCAAACGTGCATGCCGCACATACCATATAGTTCAAAACTTCTGCGTTTTGGCTCAAAGCTGTGTTCAGTTTGAGAGACACCTTTCCGGAAGCATATAATAGAGTCTCAAGGTAACTTACTTGTCACGTTGTCTTGATAAGTAATTTTTTGACTTGAGGTCATCAACTAAAAAGAATTTTTAAAAATTCTTTGATCAAATAAAGGTGTAACATGGGTTTTCCTTCTTGGATATTTTATGTTATGTGTTTCTGCACAGCCCACCCACACAGTGATGCCTGGCCAGGTGATGAGGGTGACGACGGGTGCCCCTATACCATGTGGTGCTGATGCTGTAGTCCAGGTGGAAGACACCGAGCTCCTCCGTGAATCTGAAGACGTACGTACTGACCTCTGACCCACCATACAACACAAACAGAGTTCACACAGTGACTCAAAATATTACACATAAAGGCAATATACGTACATATTATCTATACAGTCACTTGGGCCTGATGGGGAACGGAATCGGTTCACTGTGTTAAATCTGCTGGTTTGTCTTTCAGGGTACAGAGGAGCTGGAGGTACGAATCCTAGTACAGGCTCGTCCTGGGCAGGACATCAGGTTAGTGTTTTAATTTGCAGGTTTCTGTTAAATTAGAATCACTGTTAGCACCAAATACTATAAATATTATGTGGTGGATAATGTATTTATACAAGGGAATGTAGTGTAGGCTAAACCCATAATTTATTAATTACTTAATTTGTGTTTATGTATTAAAAAAATCATATCAATTTGTATTTTGGGAAATCTTGGAATTTTGCTCATGAAATTAACTCACTACTGACTTACTACACTACGTTACTGTTTATGCTTACACGAAACTGAATGCTCATACAACAATTACAACCTTTTCTTGCCCTATAGTCGGGTCTCAAAGTAAAGTTAATATTGTAAATAGACAGTTTAATCTTTTCCTTCCAACTATAGGCCCATCGGTCATGACATCAAGCGTGGGGAGTGTGTGTTGGCAAAGGGAACCCATATGGGCCCATCTGAGATTGGTCTCCTGGCCACTGTTGGAGTCACAGAGGTGGAGGTCCAAAAATTCCCTGTGGTGGCTGTCATGTCCACAGGAAATGAGGTAAGCGGTAATGCTGTGGAAAGATTTCACACATTTCTTTCCTCTTACAGTACACTGATATAAAACAAAGTAGAAAAGCAAATACTCACATTCAAAAGGTTAGCTATAATTTGAATCATGGTGAAAAACTTACAAATAAATTAATAAACTAATCAAGCGACCCCAAAAGGAAAATGTTTTTTATGTACAGGGATGGTTATTCAGTTTATAAAGAGTGTTTCCAATGTTTCACTTCTCTTTATGTACTGTGGCAGCTGCTGAACCCAGAAGATGACCTCCATCCTGGCAAAATCAGGGACAGCAATCGCTCCACTCTGCTAGCCACTATCCAGGAGCACGGCTACCCCACCATCAATCTGGGCATCGTGGGAGACAAGTAGGCATTCATATTGATCATCTAACATGAATTCACTACTATACTTTTCACATCCCCAATAATTTATCATCTAATTAACCTTCCTCCCACACTAACTCGCTATTTTTCTCCCCTTCTATTATTTGCACATCTATTTGCGTGTGTGCCCCCCAGCCCCGATGACCTTCTCAATGCTCTGAATGAAGGCATCAGCCGTGCTGATGTCATCATCACCTCAGGAGGAGTGTCCATGGGAGAGAAGGTATGTAACCAGGGGGGGGGGGGGGAAAGTGTCACGGCACTGTGTTTCACTGACACCTTGTGGTGGAGAGTGGACTGACAGTCTTTTTTTGAGAGGACATTATGAGAGAAGAGTCACAGATTACTTTTTTTGGTTTGAGTCAATAAACCGTTAATAGTGCAGTACAAGAACAAGAGGTTAATGTTGACACATAGTACATCGAAAACTGGTAAGGCAGTTTGGAGTTTTTATTTAGTTCACACATGTTTCTATGCCTGTTGTATTGTGTAATTTGGTTTGTGACCACTTTTTCCAGGACTACCTTAAGCAGGTGCTGGATATTGATCTTCATGCTCAAATCCATTTTGGTCGTGTTTTCATGAAACCAGGGTAAGAAATTAAACTTAATAGTTGAAAAATGTCATCAAAATAAAGTGTAAATGTCAGACATGCACTCAAACCAGTATTGGTAAAATCACATGTGAAAATATACTAACATAGCATTTGAAATATAAAATGTGTGACACTGATGAATTGGTACAGTATTGAACATAACTGCTGAAATTAAGTTTTTTATCTTTTCAGTCTCCCAACAACATTTGCCACCTTGGACACAGACGGTGCTCGCAAATTAATCTTTGCCCTCCCAGGTAGTGTGTGAAGTTGAGAGAAAGAGTGATTCACTCAGTGGTTTTGAAGAGATGTTACTCATATATTTTTATCTTCCTGCTCTCCTCCCTCTGCCCGTCCATCTGTCCTAGGAAATCCTGTGTCCGCTGTTGTCACCTGTAATCTTTTTGTCATCCCTGCATTGAGGAAGATGCAGGGTATTTTGGACCCTAGGCCCACCATCATCAAAGCGAGGGTAGGATACACAGGGGCGGCCAGGACATCCTGACTCTTCAAGACACATAAAGTCAAAGTTCAATGTGGCAATTGCCACTGCGAAACTATCTATGGTGATGACGATGACGTGTCATCATATATCATTACGATTTACATGATATTCTTTCTACAGTTGTCCTGTGATGTGAAGTTGGATCCTCGCCCTGAGTATCACCGCTGCATTCTGACATGGCATCACCAGGAGCCTCTGCCGTGGGCACAGAGCACAGGTAAAATAAAAAAATCAGTGCAACCATCATCATCAAGGCAGAAATAATGAAGTAGGTTGACTACACGTGTTAGACTATATAAACACACAGCAAATATTTATGCTGGATTTATTGCATGTAAAGATAATTGGTAAAAGTGTAACATTTAATAAACTTTGTGACATTTCTAATCATGTGAAGTTTCATTATGATGGGTCGAAACACAGAAAATCACTATCTGCCCTCATGATTCTATTTAAGTTCCATTTATTCCCCCCTCGTCCTGTCTGCTGCAGGGAACCAGGTGAACAGCAGGTTGATGAGCATGCGCAGTGCTAACGGGCTTCTGATGCTACCTCCAAAAACAGAGCAATACGTGGAGCTGCACAAGGGCGAGGTGGTTGATGTCATGGTCATTGGCCGGCTATGATGTCATCACAGAGGGACGGCGAGTTGGCGTCATATAGCGAGGGTTAGAATGGGTGGTTCACCGTGCATGTCCACATATCATTGACTATTCTGTAATATGCAACGGCACAGCTAGTTTTTATTGATTTGGATAACGTTGAGGTATAGTCAACATCTTGATCACAACCTAGAGACATATGAAAAAATTAATTTAAAAAGATTATAGTATTTCAAACAAAGAAAATATAACTTTAATTATAAAAAGAGATTTATTCTGTAATATATTATTATGATTATTCTTATTATTATTATCATTATTCTTATTATTATCATTATTATATTAAGGCAACTTTGTTCCTTTCATTGCAATTGCTTTGTGTGTTCAATGCTAGACCTTATCTATAGCAGTAGCATTTTAATAGACAGCTGTAGGTGCCTGCCAGGACAAAAAAAAAAGATAATTATTATTTTCTCATCTTTAGTGGAAAAAATAATCAGTTTTTTTGAAAATGAAGAAAACATTGAGGAAGACTCCAGATTTCCTATGGTGCTCAGCTAAGAGGAAGAGGAAGGCACATCAAGGCCACTTCCTCTTTTGAGCGCCCATAAAGGTGACACTTCAGTTTTTCTCTCAGTAGTATGCATCATAATGGCTTCACAAAGAGCTTTGCTTGTTGTTTATCTTGTGAGTCTTGTTTATGTGCGCAGTGCCAAATGCCTGGGCAGGGAAGAGGTGATGTTGGGAGGGGGAGGTGGGGTACACCCCAGACTGCCCAGACCCCGAAGCTTCCTTATATTCACAGTGACCGGGTGTAAAGTTTGCTCCAGACCCCCCCCAGGGGAGAGCTGAACCTGGAAAAAAATAAAATCTTTTATTTGATCAACTATTTAAGAGGAAAAAAGACAGAAAAGAAACAGCTTTCTTTAAGTGCTGACAGCCTTTTTAACCAACTTCATAAAAGATGTACAGAAAAAATAAGATCCATATTGTACAGATATATGTGACCAGCACTCCTAAGGAAATTATTAAGCAATGAGGAGACATTGAACAACGCTGTACTATAACATTTTCTGTAATGATATGAAACTGATGAAAGAGACTAAGATAATAAAAATCCTTGATGATTATGTAAAAAAAAGTTCTTGTTGGGTTTCCTTTTTTAATAAAATATATCTAAAGAAAAAAATAGTGATTTTCTTCTTTGATACTGGAAGTCTTTCTAGGTGGCAGCCTGAAGGTTAGAGAAGTGAATTATTATGCCTAGCCGGAGACATTGTGGCTCATTGATTCCTGTTAGTTTTGTATGTTTTTCATTTAAAAGTTGCATCTTCCTGGGTCAACTTCTTCTGGAAACCACTTTTATTCAGTGGCATTGTACTTCAGTCTGGGAGATTACATATTGAGAAGACATATAGTTTTTCTTTTATCTCTACTGATACTTCTGCTATGGCCCCATGGATCATAAACTACTTATTAATATTAGAAAGTGTGATCACAGATACTCCGAACAAATGGGAAATGGTCTATTTAAAATGGTAGCTTTTATTTTTAACCAAATATTTTCTCCCTAATCTCCTTCCTAAACTCTCTTTATCTATAATTTGTATTATTAAGTACTTTTGGTATTTTAAGTGTCTTTTTGATGTTAATACAGAAGTACTTGAGTACAAGTTCTAATGCAAAAATTTGCTTGTATAATTATTATATTGTTGTACCGGTAAATGTAAATCTGAGTATCTCAGTACTTTTTCCTTCTCTGCTTCCTTATAAATAATATAAAGAAAGAAAGAATGAACAGATGCACTTTCCCTCAATCACTGCAAACTAAAAATGGATTTACCTATCTCTCTTTGTGGGAAAGGTAAGTATTCAAAAATCAGCTACTGGTGAATGAAGAAAAAATGTTAAGAGATGTCAGAAAGGATTAACTTAATAGAAAATATATCAGAAAATATGCAGCTTGAAGCTTTAGTGAAGATATTTCTGAAAAGGCATGAGATTAGACCATTTTGTCCTGTTGAAACCTGTGAGGTGAAATGATAGTAGATCCCATTATCTTATGATTAATAGTGTTGTGGCAAGAACTTAGCTAAGTACATGTGAATGTAAGATCAGTGTGAAGTTGGCTGTATATGAAATAATATCAACAGCAGTTCAGTGTATTTTTATTTACCACTTACAAAAAGAGATTAATATGATTTACAAAGTACAAATCAGAAATGATCCATTGACAAAAAAAGTACAAACTCAAAACCAGTATAAAGAGGTCAAGTTATTATAACCGGTGATAGGTAAAGTTTATTTGCAGTTACTTGTAGTTAGTTTCTTTTATTGTAAAATGATGGATTATGTTAGTGTGCAGCAGACTGGTGTTAGCACTGTCACCTCACAGCAGGAAGGACCTGGGTTCAGATCCCTTCTGTAAGGGTCTCTTCAGGTGCTCTGGCCTCCTCCCACAGTCCAAAGGCATGCATGTTACTGGTAACTGGTGACTTCAAATTGCCCATAGGTGTGAATGGTTTGTGTCTCTATATGTTAGCCTAGTGATATGCTTGCAGCCTGGACAGGGTGTACTGGATACTTTGTCTATATAGATTTATGTTTTGCTGCTGTTCAAAGACCAAGGCCAAGGTTGTCTGTGTGACCTCTGAATCATTGGAAGTCTGCAGGGTCATCAAGCTCTGCTTTGGTGTCACAGATCAGGTATCTTAATATGCAGGAGTTATCAAGGTTAACTGACTTAGAACTGTTGTCATATGACATTGGTTTATCTTTCTTGCACACACATACACACATAAATCACCACTGCACACAGAAAAATGTACACCTTGTCTTAAAGCTCTGCCACTCATTCTATCGGAGCAAAAGCCACATACTCAAAGAGGTACAAAGTGTTTATAGTTGTGTGTTATTTGAAATAATTGTATGTCAGTTTAGCATGTCATTATATGGGCAAAGATTGGAGTGAAGTTCCCAATCACATGTAACTTCAGCTTGATATATGTGTGTCTATGTGTCTATACTTAGGATACCTGTAGAAGGGTACAGAGATAGGACCACAGACATGCAATGACATGCAATGTTGACATATAAATGGAGAGAGGAGTCTGCTGTAGGAGTCCATAATAACTTAGAGATGATTCAGAGTCACCTGGGTGAACTCTAGTTATAGGCGTTATCAATTTTCATAGTGTGGTCATTACACGTCTGGCAGAGAGGGGGCGCTGTGGAGCCGCAGTGTTGCCACGGAGACGACTCAAAACACCAGGCGCAGTTCAGCAGCAATGGCTTCAAGTGTCCCGACTGTGCCTGGACGAAACTCACTGCAGCGTCTCAACGCGGTCCTGTGAAGACCGAGAGAGGCCTCGTGTTTGTCCTGTCTGTCCGTGTGTGAATAAAACACACATTTTTAGGCCGCTGGATTACAAAGGAATATCCGCTTGTTACCCAAAGTGGTGAGTAAACGCAGTCTGCTACGGGACAGCTAAGTTACGCAGTTAGCGGTATTAGGCTTCTAAGCTAAGGTCCTAACTATTGTTTGGTGCCAAGTCCTGTTTTAGACATTATAATTATAAACGGTGTTTTTTTTAATGTGCGTAAAGTCTTGTGTTGCCGCTGTTTATGAATGTGCTATTCTCTCCCGTTACCCTTTGCACAAAATAACCAACTGAACTCGCAGTGAAATACGCGTGAAGCCAAATCAGCAGCTGCTCTTTGTTAAACTACACAACAATCACAAATGACAGAGAGCGTTTTCTGTTTCTCTCTGTTTGTATGTGTGTATCTAAGCATAGTCAGAGATCTGGTGGTAGAAGTTAAACCCATCAAAACTAAGTTTACCCATTTATAGTTAAGTGGCTTTCAGTGAGTAGTTAACACACTAGTTTAGAAAGGACACAATTACAACTACTTAATCTAACTGTAACTGAGAAATATCTGCATTTGAAGTACCATTACTAGCACTATTACTATCTGAGAGTATCTGAGATGGAGCATTCTAAATGAATGAACTTTTTCCCAGAGCTATAAAGCTTATCCAACAATTTTCTTTGGCAAGATAACACTACTAAAGTAGTTTTCTACACCTTTTATGTTACATATACATACATTATTAATTTATTGTAATATCAGAACAAGTTGTTTGAAAGGTGTTTAACAGTAAGTTGTTGGAGGATAGGGTATGTATAGATTTATTCGTGAAAATATAATGTAATACCATTCTGGGTATACCTCTTTTTATCTGAACTCTGCCGACATCCTTTTTATTTTTTATTCTTAGCTTAATTTTTAAATCCTGTACCTTTGCTCCTGGCACAGCTCGTGTCTGTTTTGTAACTTTGGCCCTCCTAGTGTCACCTCGCCCTGTTCACTAAGTGGGCTTGCTGATATGAACTTGATTGGCTCTAATTTGACACGAGTGTCTCTGTAAACCTGCAGTGGCCCTAAGCATGTTCCACATATCTTAACAGAGGCCAAATGTTTTGTATCACCTTGTTTTTATATGTCTAGGTGGAGTGGTTCATTTTATTCTCAGACTCTCAGTCCCTTTGCAGCATCCCTCCTGCTGCTAGTGTAGCCACTGAGCTAGAGTAGAGCATGAGATCTCAGGCTTAATTAAGCCCACAGGAACAGATGGCCTGCTGGAAGTCTCTGCTGTTTATCAGTCGTATACACCGCCACTCTGAATGAAGCTAAACGCTTCTGCAGGGGAGGGGTTCGGGAGCTTGGACCAAGAGCCAGGGGAATAGAGCTGCCAGACGTAATTAGCTGTGGGAATTAGGTAGAAAGGGAGGGGGACTGTCATGTGGTGGAAGGTGACATTAGTGTATGACTGACTATATGACATAAGCCTCAAAGATATTTTTCATTGACAAAGCCATCTTTATCTCTGTGATACTTAGTAAATAATAATAATCAGGACAGTTTACTGCGGAAATGATGTTTCCACAATTTTACGTTCAGTCAAGACCGTAGTGCATTTAAGCCATAGCAGGTTGTAGAAAGAGAGAGCTCTACCTAAGCCACTGTGTGGTATTAAAACATCAGATATATATCCTCTTTTTTTGTCTACTTTCACTCCTTACTCAGCACTTGTTTTTACAAAATTCTATGAAATATAGTGTGGTTTTTGTTAAAGCCAAATTAGCGTAAACCTCATGTAAATGTCTCATACTTCCAAATTTACTAATCCAGATTAATGCATGTAGGCTTCTTAAAATAGATCATAATCCACAGCAATCACAACACTGGCAGATCTGATGTGTCTAGTATAACATTCAAATGCAATATATTTATTTAGACTTCTGTACACGGTCCAGCTACAGACGGATGTTTTGATTAAGCTGTTCATAAGGACAGGACAATTGGGAACAGGTGTACTCAAGCAAAGGTTTGGAAGGGATTTCAGGTGACAGAGGCCAGAGAGCTTTCCATGTTAGGAGTTAGATTAGTGGTGTGATAGACGAGAGCAGAGATGAGCAAAGGTTAGCCTTGATCAGCAGGTAGCTGGCTGCCATGTTAAGTGATAAGTGAGTTTCAGATTGCAGACAGGTTATTTTGGCTGATTTTATTCATCCGCAAGGAGAAAATTGTCATCATAATATAAAAATTTACAATTTACAACATACAATTTGATCAAAATAAAAAGTAAAATAAGTAAAATCTAAAATAAGAAAGAGCATTCTAAATGTTTAAACTGTATTCAAATTATTTTCATTAGAGCTGAAACTAAGAAATATTTTCATTATTGATTGAGTCATTGTTTTCTTGATTAATCAGTATTTATATAAAACAGTAAAATGTTTCAAAATCAAAAATAGACCAAATACCTAAAACCTTCACATAATCAATATGCTATATATTGGAAAACAAATTGATGTCAGATTGAATTTTATATTCATAGTTCATTGTTTATACTTTAAAGTATCTTTTGTTTTTCATCTGTTGTTTTGCCTTTGTATGCAAATTACACTTACATTCTGTTTGCATTTCAGGATGACAGATCACAGAATATAAAGGACTACATCCTTCACTCTGATGATATGGCACCTGATTTAACCAGTGTCTCATAACGCTGAACTAGTTCTCAGAAAACACTGGGGTTGTTTGAGCTGTACACTACTGCAGCAGGGATGATCACATCCCATATGAATGGCTATGTGCAAGAGGCCCCTGGTCAGGCCAAAAGCCACAGGGAGAGGGCAGTGGACTGTCCAGGAGAGGGAAGTACCCTCGTTAAATCTCCACACTGCAGTGCCCACATGGAGAGGATCCAGCACTACCAGGATGAGCTAAGGAAGAGGAGAGAGGAGGACAGCAGGGACAAGCACAACATCGACCCCAACGCATCGCTGAGGCTAAAGAAGCTGTCGCAGAACCCCAAGGTGGGCATTGACAATCCCACCTTTGAGGGGAAGGAAAATGCAACCAAAGACACATGCTTCCAGGATCCTGTAGCTGGTGAGTTGGAAGGAGGGGGTTTAAGTGATGGGGGAGTCTTGACAGGAGTTAAAGAAGGTGGAAGGGAAGTTACAATGGAGATCACATGAAGAATGGGGAGTTGTGGGGCTTTACAAACATTCATTGAGAACAAAAGGATTCAAAACAATGACTACTGAGCAGGCAGAGCAGAGGGTATTGATGGAGGAGGGTGATGTTTTTTTGGGGACTGTTCACCATTTTCACGTGTTTCTATTGTTTCCACACAACCAATTACTAGAACCAGGAAAATAATAAAAGTATTGGATTTATATTCATTCTGAAGAGGGACTTGAAAGCAGAAATATATACAGTATTTACATGAGGTCTGTGGTAGGAGAAGGATCTTACATCTACATCTATGTTGCATCTGAAATGAGTGACTCAGGAGCCCAGTCCGCCTAGATTTCAAACAAACTAGACAAAATAGAGCCAAGAGCTGCTGAACACCAATATTCAGAAGCTATGTTACAGTGGAAATATTAGTATTCTAATATTAGTACATCTTTACTGTTTCCCTCACTGTATGTGCCTCTTTCTCAGAGCTGGAAGAGCTACTGCAGGCTCTGAAGTGGGTGCAGCAATGCCTGACTGATGCACAGAGCCAGCAGGATGTGGAGCTGATAATGCAGCTTCTTGCCAAAGAGGACTTCAGGAGCGCCTACACCGTATATTGCGCTGTGTCCCAGCAGATGAGCAGAGTCAGTCCCACCTCACCGCTCACAGCACAAGCACAGGATCTTTGCCAGGAGGTATGCATAATGGTTATTTTGATGTTAAAAACCAAAAAGAAAGCACTTTCGATTTACAGTTACAGAGAAATTTAATCTTTTGGAAAAGCAGGGACGATTTACACTGGGCTGAGTAAATGTAAGTGGTTTTGTGTCCTCGTAGGCTGACATGTCCCCAGAATAATGAATAAATAGCTGTTTTATTGAAATATGATATAATTAACCATTCCATAAACCAGACTCTCCAAAGAGGAGGCTGTTTTAGTTAGTTTTTACTCCCCAAATTGTGGTTTGGACTTATATTTAGAGGCAAGCACCTCTATGAATAAAGAAACTGAACAAACTCAATCTTCAAATCTGAAAAATCTTTGCTTGAGGTGATGATTAATTCAACAAAGTTGCCAAGAGGAAAGCTGTGCCAGCTTGAATAATTATGGGAATGGAAATCGCCTTTGTGGTTAACAAGGTGAGTGAAAAATAAAATTAGGGATTTGTAGGACCCAGGCCATGCACTGAATGAGCTGGAGAGAAAGGGAAACATGACAGAAGGAAGAATAAAATTAAATTGGAGAATTGGGGTCAAAAAAGGATAAGATTACAAGGAGATACTCTATATTTGAGATGAACAAGGAAGAAAATGAAAGACGATTTAGAAGAAAATGTAAATATAAGAAACATACCTTATAAAACACCTCAGTTTGTTTTTTATTTCATTTTGCTGTCTATCAGTTGCAGTTTGATGTTAAAATAATATTTCCTGAGACCCAGTGGACAGACACGGGACTACTCCTGTCTTTCTCGTTAACAAAACACAAGCCAGTAATTGACTTATGTCACTGCGAGCCGAGCTTCCTCATGTTAAGAGGACAAAAGCAGCCTGTCGCACAGAGCCCAGTCTCAGTACAAAGACTCAGATTGTGGGATGATTTTCTGTGAATGAAGTTGAATCTCTATACATGTCTGACAGGTCCACAGTAGTCACTTCATTAGGATTAGTGTCAACTTTTGATAGGTGTAGCAGAAATGAATATAATATAGGCTTCCCAGTGAAGTCAGACTGTTGCAGTGGGATTTTTAGCTATATGTATAAGGCCTTGTTTTGAAAAAACATGCTGCTATGAGCTGAATTGAGTTCATTTAAAGCGCACCGAGCAGCACTGTTACAGAGTTTCCATTCCAGCCTCAACAACAGTAGTTTGAACATACAGGCGCTGGCTAAAATGATCTACGTTGCAACAAAATCAGTATGCACATTCACCCTTCAAGCACAGCTCGCAAGACGCTACACAATGTATGATACAGTAGTGACACTCAGATTGGCCATTGGGTAGACTAATCTCCCAGCAGCCCTTGGTGCTGGCTGAGCGGTCCAGCACTCCGCAGGAAGGAGGCCAGGATCTGGGCGACCAGAAAAAGAAACTCCAGCAGCTTACAGCAGCGTGGGCTAAGGCACAGCATTGCTGGGGGGCAGGGGAAAGTGCGTCACCTTGTTAGTGAGAGCTTCGATTAGTGTAATAGATGAACTAAGCTCTGAGCAGGAGTCGGAAGAGGCAGAAAGACAGAGTAACAGAACACCAAAAGGCCCACTGTCATGATTCACAACAATGGCATCTTTCTACCAAATAACAGCACAAGAATCCAATGATGAAAATAGAACAAATGTCACAGAGAAGAAAGACGAGAATAAGAATGAAGCAGAGTGGAATTTTAGTCAACACTGCAGACACTCCGCAGACAGCGGAGGCGTTAAACTACTACTGACCATGAAATCATGCTCCATATTTAGTTTTTTCGTGTTTATGGGACTTGAGTCACTCAAATCTGACTTAACAATTTTCCTTAGTGGTTTCAATGCTTTAAATAAAATACTTTATTTTTAACTTGACTTAGATTGTAGTGATTTGAGTCTAGAAGTGAAATGAAGAGATTTTAGAGTAGATGCCTCATATTTCATTTTGACTTATCCTGTTAGTTTGTAACATGTTGACCAGTTTACCACAGTTTACTGTACTTCACCATAGTGCTGTGTGTGTTTCTGTTCAGGTACAGAAGATTCTCCAGTCCAGCCAGCAGAAGGAAGGCATGGAGCTCAAGACCCTGCTCACAAATCCTCATCTCCAGGTCAGAGACCAGCTTCCCAGATATGATTTATCTTAACTCCACATGAGCCTCAGCATGCCTGCAGAACATTATTGGCTGATTTTCTTATTATGCTGATAATTGAAAGGTTAGAGGTCAGGCTCATATAGAGAGAAATTCCTAAACTATGAAGAGGACTTAACATGCTAATGACAATTAACAAATGTATTGAATTAATTGCGTTTTACTTTGTCTTGTCACCGCTGGTTAAAAGACAGTCCAAATGATAGATTGCTCCATTGTGATATAGTGTCTTGTACAGTATACTAATATACAGTATTTAGTATTATTATTTATTATATTAGTATTATTTACAGATAATATTTTTTTTAACATATGGGTAATATGTGGGTTTTAGGGTATGCAACAGTCAATTTCTTCAAGATCACATAGTCATGCTCCAAAGTTTTAACTCGTTGGTCAAGAAAGTTCACTATGTAAACTAAGCTGTAAGGAGGGTCAGCCGTCTTTGTAGCAACATATAGTTTATTATTTAGAAATAGGCAAAAAATGTTAAACTAAACTATTAATATTTGGTTGTGAGCAAGACCATTGCCACAATGGTATATGGAGACTGCTGCTTATGTCTCTGTCTATGCCGTGCACTAGGTTTAGTTTAAGGAGGTTCGATGTAGCTTTAACCTGTTTAGTAATGATCTTACCTTACATTGCCAAGACTGCTGTTGGCGTAGCTGACTGACTGGACAATCAAGATGTTCCTCTTAGGTGTGCCACGTGGTCCATCTTTACAGGAACGATTAGACATCACAGGTTCAGGCAGGCCACAGCTGTACAAAAAGTCACATTATAAAAAGCCTTACACACTGGATTTTGCTTATCTTTTGTATTCAGTGGGACATCAGTTTAGAACTTTGTATATCAAAATAAGAGTAGATAATCAAATTTTAGTGCTTTGGTGTGGGTTCAACTACTGATGCCCCACAATTTTCAGTTTAAACTTTAGCAATTCTTGTGCAGGAAAAAATTTAATCACATTATCAGGCTGTCTTCATCCATTCACAAGGCAGCAAGGTGAGAAAATACCTCACGGAGGGTGACTCTCCTGTGTCACAACTGTGACAGTTGTAAGTCCTGACATAATAGCACCAGGGGTCTGATGTTTGATCCTTGTGACCATGTGAACTACAGTTGTCCCACAGGCCTGTTAAGCCCTCCACTGATTCGGAACCACGCAGCCAGAAGGTGCAGTGTGATGTGATGCGAGTCTGACCTTGTGGCACAAAAAGTGGAACAGATTAGGTAGTTTTTTCTGCAGGGAATGTAGGACCATGTGAGTCACCCTGTAGTCTGTAGAGGTAGACAACCGCATTCTCAAAACTAATAGAGACAGGTACGTGTGTGAGAGGAACAGGGTCCCCTCCAGTCCACCTGTCATGCTTTAACCATTTTCTGTGACAGATTTTCCTCTTGAGCAGTGAAGGTGTTTGATGATTAATGGCGGTGGATCCTGACTCCTAAATGCAACGGGAGATTAAGACAGATTGTGTGTACGCCACAGCTTAGCCCGATGTCTGCTCTCTCAGGTCCCCTCTGCTGCAGGATAGAGAAACTAATTTGGACTGACTGTTATTAATTGTTGGGTATGGAACGCTTGTCACGTTAAATGAAGTGAAGAAGCAAGCTCTGAATTATTTCTGGCTTAGAGATGGGTTTGCTGACGGGTCATGTTAACAAAGATTGGGGTAGTGAGGCTTTGGGTATCAGGTGCATGGAAACTTATTTGGTCACTTCTCTGTCATTATTTTACATCAGTTTGACTGAAAGTGCACTAGATTTATGATCATTTAATTTTCATTCCAGCTGTATCTGTTATAAAGAATATTATCCTGCATCCTTCCTCTTTACCTCACTCTGCCTCCTCCATTAATTGTCTGTCTTTGTTTCTGTCTATTCTGTGTTCGTAAAATGTCTGTATGTACATACTGTTTGTCTCTATGTGGGTATCTGTGTTTGGTTTATGTGGCAGGCACTGATGCAGGCCCACGACAGTGTGGCAGTGCAGGAAATGGCAGAGGAAAATGTGACCCAGTACCTTGGAGAGACAGTTAAACTGGTGCGGCTGGAAAAGACCCGTGACACTCCTCTGGTAACACATCAACTATTAGTCTTTTTTAATCTCCTCTTACTGTTTTCATATTTCTTTCTACATCTCTACATCTCTCAGACATGTAAACGTATGCTCTGTGTACCCACAAAACAACAGGGCAGCAAAACATCTGTTGGTTTTAGTTCACAGTATGTGATGGTATGTGACATATTTGTAACTAGTGCTTCACCTCCTGCTTTTAGACTTGTATCTCTCTGTTCTATGTCATTTAAAAGGTTCTAGCTTTGAGGTGTTTAGTTAGCATGACATCATAATTATCTGCTATGATGCTTGTTTTGTGAGATCATGTCAGTCATCTAGTGTGTGTGTGTGTGTGTGTGTGTGTGTGTGTGTGTGTGTGTGTGTGTGTGTGTGTGTGTGTGTGTGTGTGTGTGTGTCCATCAGGGTGCGACAGTACGTAATGACATGGACAGTGTGGTGGTGAGTCGTGTGGTGAAAGGCGGAGCAGCAGAGCGGAGCGGCCTTCTTAGCGAGGGAGATGAGATCCTGGAAATTAATGGGATTCCTATGCGTGGGAAACATGTCAATGAAGTCCATGACCTACTGGTAAAGACCAACATTTAAATAGAACAGTTAAGCAAAAGGTCTAATGTAGTGAATCATATAGAAACAGATGAGCAAATAAGGTATCCTTGTATTGTTTTGTCGTAGCTGGCTGCCTACCTGTATCTGTATCTATATCTATCTGTATGTGTTTGTAGTTGTTAGATAATCTTTATTTTTTCCAGTTCGTTTTGCTTCATCCATGCACCCTGACTGTAGGTGAGGTTATGCCAGGAATTCCTACTTGGCATTTATTTCTGGAAATTCAGATTCCATAAATTTACTTTAACATAAATATTAGAGCATCTATTATTGAACGAATGGCCTGTCAAACTGTTATATACATCCAAGTGTATAGCAAAGTCATAATTCAGTAAAAATATTCTTATTATATTATTATTTTTATAGAAATGAATTACTGGTCATGCTTAATTCATCGGATTTCATCTTTTCCATCAGCAACAAATGCACGGCACTTTGACCTTCCTCCTTGTCCCAAGCTCTCAGGTTAAACCTGCCCCGCACAGACAGACTGTGGTAAGTCTCTAACGAT
Organism: Ctenopoma multispine; assembly: GCA_034779795.1. Classification (NCBI taxonomy): domain Eukaryota; kingdom Metazoa; phylum Chordata; class Actinopteri; order Anabantiformes; family Anabantidae; genus Ctenopoma; species Ctenopoma multispine. The sequence goes on along the minus strand of JAUYWH010000016.1, from coordinate 13,027,426 downwards.
GTACAGAACAGGCCAAAAGTTTGGACACATTCAATTCATTCTATGTGTTTTCTTTATTTTTCATGACCATTTACATTGGTAGATTCTCACTTAAGGCATCAAAACTATGAATGAACACATGTTGAGTTATGTACTTAACCAAAAAAGGTGAAATAACTGAAAACATCTTTTATATTCTAGTTTCTTCAAAATAGCCACCCTTTGCTCTGATTACTG